>JANHAO010013043.1:0-16047 GCA_026873985.1 Saraca asoca | reverse complement strand
TATTGGATAAAGTCCTTGAAATATAATTGTGTATAAATAAATTACAATTGGGATTGTAATTATGAGATAATTTATACATATAGTTGTATTTCTAAATATCCTTGGTTGTTAAATAATTAAGAAAACATGATATCAATTATTTATGAGTAAACCAGCATATGTCATCTCACAATCTTTTAGAAAAATGCAGTGATCTCATATATTGTAGATATATTGATATCTAGATGATAAATATAGGTATATGTTATGGAATCTATCACTGGATTAATCCACCATGAGAAACCATATGGAATGTTAATTACTATGTGTCAATGGACTTCTCATGTGAAAAGTAGCATAAGTGATCCTTAAAGTTAATATCAACACAATATCTTATGTATGTAGTTGTGTACTTTAATTTTATTCTTGATTTGCACTTTTAAAGAATAGATACAAATAATTTTTGATACACTGCAAAGCACATAAAGGTAGGGATTAATCAAGAAAGAATTCATCTTCCTTAGTAATAGGGAAAGATAATCAAAAGATATTTTGAATTTGTTCTATAATCAAAATCATAGGCTTATATATTGATGATACAAAAAAGTTTTATGTATAATTAATTATTAATATATAAAAGGAGTTTTATGCATGAACGATTGTGAGATAGCACATAGTTAGACAAGCACTTATAATTAGATGTTCAAATTAGGGTTGATACTTGAACTATACCTTGAGTCTAATTTGAATATCAATAGATAAAAGGATTGAGTTACACACTAACACCTTATCATGAAAGATTTTGATTTTCATAAATCTATTCCTGGTATTTGGGTTGTCTTGATGCTTTGCTAAAAGCATATCATGATCTATGAATTTATTTAAATAATTTAGGAAAAATGTGTTTGAATTAAAAAGAGTTTTAATTCAAATAAGCTTATAAAAGCATGTAAATAAATTCATTATTAACATGCATGGAAACCTAATGGGTTACACACAATAGAATCTCTTTGATCTAAAGTCAAAGGAAAAGTTATAATGCAAGATGTTTTGAATTTAAGAGTTGAATTAGTGAACATTATGAAAATTTAAAATGATTAATTAAGTATTTTAATATGATTAGCAATGTTAATTAATCAATGATTCAATAACTTTAATAGAGATTACAATTATTAAGTAGTAGTAAATTTTCAATATTAATATTTGAATGTTGTAGAACATTCATATTAACTCTGGAAGTGATTATAAGTAAACAAATGGTTCCTCACTTAGAAAGTTATTTTAATTAAATAAAACAATTAGAAAATGATTGCATAAGAGAATTTATGAGTTTAGGCATATAAAAAGGTACCTAAGCTTATTAGATATAAAAGAGGGCATATAAAGTTAATGAGTTTAGATTTATTATGATCCAAACAAGAAGTATGGACACTTTGGGCTAAGAGTGCTACACTAGCTATGCATCCCACCCATTTGATGAGTGGATGGCACAAGCAAGAGAAAATCCTAGCTTGTGTACCACTTATACTTGCTTCCTATTTTTGTGCTCCAATCTCTTCTATTTAAAGGAGTAAAATGCCAACCCTAATATAATAGTGTGTAATGACACACCAATATAACCTTAGCACATATGTTATGGGCCTAACTCTTTTTTTGTTATCTCACTTCTCATATCCTCTTTGCATTTAACCACTAACCTTGGTTGGGTGAATTTGTGATTCCTTGGAGAGTTAGGACCTCTTAAGCTAAGTGGTTGACTTTCCTACTCTACCTGTTATGTGAAATTGGAGGAGACTTTGGATTGAATTGGTTTGTCTGGATCACCACTAGTGTTGGAGATCAAGTCTAAAGGAGTTACTTGAAGACAATTCGAAGGACTTGATCATATCGCTTGTTCATGAAATTGTTAGGAGATCAAATTTAAATTTGAAGGTTAAGAATTCCATGAACAACTCTCAAGATAGTATAATTTAAATCATAACTTTAAAGTTATTTGAATTATACCATACTTTATGAATTAATTTAAAAACAATGTGATTTAAGTTTGGGAAAAACTTTAAAAATTTTGTTACATATATTTGATACTTTTGATCAACATAGTTAATGCTTTTGATCTACTTTTTGCAACACTAAGAAGCTTATACGGGGTGAATTGGCCTTTAAACTTTTCATAATATAATTGTCAAAACAATTTCTTCAAATAAAATTTCTTTTTTAAGAATTATTCAAGTTTGATCAAATTAGAAAAGGAAAAGTAATTAATTTTACAAAGGACATGATCATAATATAAGCATGTAAAGAAATGTAAAAGAGTAAAGGAGAGATAGAAGGACAAAATTGTTTTTATAAATGTTCGATTGCTCAAGAGAAAATTCGTCTTGGGTTTACTCATCTCTTCTTAAACCCTCATGGATCACTTAAGGTATTCCATTGTAGATAAGTTACAATTACTTGATGTCACAACTACCCCTTTTATAACAATCATACTTATTCTTCTCTCAAGAACTTTAATCTTAGACTTTTCACAAGACTCACCACAAGCTATCAAGACCTTACCAATAAAGATTTCCTCTCTCTCAATCTCTAGCTCACAATTACAAGGAATTATTTTTGCCAAGAATTTTAGAGAGCTTTACAACCAAAGACTTAAATACTAAAGAGTGTAGGTTCGCAAGTGTAGGCACAGAGACAAGGAAGAGCTTTAGAACTTGAACACTAGGAAGAATATTTGTAAAATGAAGAGCATGTAGTTTGTGTTCCTTCGAGTTGAAGATGCCTATTTTGCAGGTAAATTTAAGGCTATTTGGTCTGTGAGGCATAATCTTCTTCGTACTTCAACATATCTTATTGAGTCAGAGTGTATTGGATGAAGAGACACACTTATTCACCTTTTCTTGAAGCCCGTGCACTCCTTTGGACGAGAGATGGCGAAGGAGCAATCAACTTGCTCTTTTATTTGCTTTGGAAGCCTTTTGACCGATGGGTTCTACAAGGAGGTAGGGAAAAGTAGACACAAATAGTACTTTCCTACGCTAGAGTTGTCTCATGTAAAAGGCAAAAACATTCTTGTCAAATCTCTTTTTATCTAAAGTTTTTTAGTGACTATTGGTCTAAAACCTTGTACTTTGAAAAGAAAGTTTTGACCAAAAAATAATACCCATCTGGTGATACCTTTTGTTTTGTCCAAAGTATTTACATATTAAGCTTATGTTGATTTGAAACTATAGAGAAGGCTCGGCTTTTTGCCCTATATGGTGTCCTTTTTAAAAGTAATTCTCCAAATGATGTACTTTTTAAAATATTTATTGGGAGGGGGCAAGACATTGTTCTCAACAACGTCTTGCCCCATTTTTTTTTTTTTTAAATTGAATGGTGGAAGATGTCACCTTTTTTATTTTATTTAAATATTTTATTTTATAAAATAATTTTTTTATTTTTTTATTTAAAAAAATTAATTTTTTTAAATTTTAAATTTTTTGATATTTTTCAGATAACTATTCATCAATAATAATATCATAAATTTAAAATTTTAAATAAATTTAATGTAAAATAACTAGATAGTATGCCACAATTAATTATATATTCATCAAAATTTTAATAAAAAATAAAATTCTATCATAAATAAAAAATTTAAATATTAAATTTTAAAAAAATTAAATTTTTTATTTTTTTAAAAAATAGAAAAGTTGGGAAGCCAAACTCTTTTTAATTTTAATTTTTTTTTAAAAAATAAAAATAAAAAATTTTAATAAAAAAACTTGAAAACAATAAAATCAATGTAAAATAACTATACAATATGTTATAATTAATTATATATTAACTAAAATTTTAATTAAAAATAAAATAATATCATGAATAAAAAATTTAAAAGTTAAATTTTAAAATTTAAATTTTTTATTTTTTAGAAAAAATAAATATAAAAAATAAAAATTTATAATTTTTTATTGAAATTTTAATCAATATGTAACATTATTTTTCCTTTTTTATTTTTTAAAATTTTTTAGAAAGCATTTTTATTTTTATTCTTTTTTATTTCCTTTTTTAAAAAATAAAAGAATTAAAAAAGTTGGGTTTCCCAATTTTTATTTGCTTTTTTATGTTTCTTTTTCTAAAACTAAAAAATTTATTTTTTTAAATTTAATTTTTAAATTTTTTTATTCATGATAGAATTTTTTTTGAAATTTTAATTAATATATAATTAATTGTAATATATTATTTAATTATTTTAGATTGATTTTATTTTTTAAAATTTTATTTCTTTATTTTAATTTTTTATTTTTTAAATAATAAAAATAAAAATAAAAATATTTTCTAAGAAATTTTAAATAATGTTATATATTGAGCAAAATTTCAATAAAAATTATAATTTTTTATTTTTCATTTTTATATTCATTTTTTATTTTTTATTCTAAAAAATAAAAAATTTAACTTTTGAATTTTTTATTTATGATATTATTTTAATTTTTAATTAAAATTTTATTTTATATATAATTAATTATATCATATTATCTAAGTATTTTATATTGACTTTATTTATTAAATTTTTTTAATGTTTTTATTTTTATTTTTATTTTTTAAAAATAAAAAAGGAAAAAATAAACATTAAAAAATTAGAAAAAATTGGGTTTTCCAAATTTTTTATTTTTCTTTTTTTTTTAAATAAAAAATTTAGTTTTTTAAAAATTTAAAATTTAAATTTTTTATTTATGATAAAATTTTATTTTTTATTAAAATTTTGATCAATATATAATGAATTGTGATATACTATCTAGTTATTTTACTTTAAATTTATTTAAAATTTCAAATTTTCCAGATATTAATTTTAATGAACGATCATTTGAAAAATATAAAAAATTTTAAAAAAATAAAAAATTTAAAATTTTAAAAAATAAAATTTTATTTTAAAAGATAAAAATTTTTTATAAAAAATTTAAATAAAATAAAAAAGATGGAAGACATTGTTAAGAGTAACGACTTCCACCATTCATTTAGAAAAAAATAAAAATAGGACAAGATGTTAACGTCTTGCCCTTCCCAGTAAATATTTTAGAAAGAATACCATTTGGGGAATTGCTTTCGGAAAGGATACCATACAGGGCAAAAAGCCGACAAGCCTCTATATGCAATCATATAAGCTTCTTTCACAAAGGAAAGACATATAATGAGTTGTCCAAAGGTTACTAACCACTCTAGCTAACTTTTTGTTTTAACCAATGGATCTTAAAGCTAAGACTATTTCAATTTGAAAACTATATATGTATTTATATATATACTCCTCTTTCCCCGTGTGTTTGCAAGGAGAGTGATGGCCCATTTAGAATATTTGGGCGTCCAGTGGAAATGTGATGGTCGATTTAGAAACCTTTTTGTCCATATTCAAATAAGAGTCCATTTGGAAAGATATATTGGATTTTGTAATATCAAAATGGGCTCATCTCACAAAAACCTTTTAGCCATTTAAAGTCAAAATCAAATAAAAATTTGAATTAGCCCATTTGGTTTTCTCATGTTTTTTTTTCCTTCTATCTTGTGAGTCTTGTTAAAATTTAGAATATAAACTAGTGGATTGGTCGTGCTGTGCGGGTCTAAAAAAACAATAAGGATATTTCAATATGCAAACAAAATAAAATTTCAATATAATATTCTAAAAAAAATACAATTTTATATTGTGAAATTAACTAAAACAACATTTATTTGATGCGAATGAAAATAGTGCAGTGAATTTGTAATTATGAATGATGTTGATAAAATAAAGTAACATACAAAAAACATTAAGTACGAATCAAATATTGAATGATATTTATATCCTCCAATTGACTCAAAGGATAGGGAGACTCCATCCTCTTACTTTGTCTAACAAAGATTTCACAAATAAAAAATTGGGGAAAGAGTAATTTAACAAATTTTTATTTATTTATTTAGTTAAAGTTTAAATGAATTATGTAATTTTACATTCGAATTTGTATTCTTATTTATATTTATTGGTTTTACTTTTGATTTGTTATCGTTTATTAATTGTATTGCGAATAGTAATTTAATCTATTCTAATAATGTTTCTTCCACTGAGTGCAAAAATAATTGCACATTATGATGAAACATAGTACAAGTAAAAATATTTAATCATATGCAATTGAAGATATGAGAGTACTTAAATTTAAAGGACCAAAATTCACTTAGATTTGAGTAAGACCTTTTTTTTGTGACCAATACATGAATTCCATACAAGAATATTAAGCAGATGATTCACTCCCTGTGCCCATCATAAATAACTGGATAAAATATATTGTACCCCATATTGAACTATACTCAAAATGAACTTACCTCCTCAATTTTAAAATCCAACACTTAATCTCCTTAGGTCTCCTTTTGTGTCAGTCAAGTCACAAACCCTTGCCACTGATACAATTTAATGGAACTTTACAATTTATTTCAAATTTTTGGTAGCGAATTGTGAGAAATTTCAATAAGTAATTTTCATATGTAGAACGAAGGAATTCTTCTACAAAGGGAGTGAATTTTTATTTTTATATGGGATTTTGGTAAAAAAAAAACCGATGACTACAACTTTTGTTTTGTTTCATGTGAAACTTGAAAATTAAATTATGGACCCTTGAATACAACTTCAAAGATGTTTTTTATTTATGTTTTTTTTTTAATTTCTACAAGTTTTGATTCATTTTGTTTTATTAGATATGAGTTGAAAATGTTAAATTATTAGAGCTAATTTGTTCATTTGCAAAAGTAAGTTGAAACAAAGCAAAATGGAAAAAGCAATTTGAAATGAACAAATTTTCATTAAAATTTTAAAACTAAGGTAAAAAATTACAATCTTATTTTAGTTAATACTTTAGGGCTTTAAGTGTTGGGTTTCAAAGTTTAGCAAAATAAATTGATTTTTGAAACATAATTCAAGGGAGTATAGTATATTTTATCCTAAATAATTATATTGTTTACTTTGCAATAAGTCGAACTGCAATAAGATTTTTATTGTAATCTATGTAGTAAAACAGAAACTTTAAATGTAACCATATCCCATTCAAAATCATCAAATGCAGTCTTTAAAAATTGTAAAAGCCATTTCTTATTCAGAATAAAACTAATATAATAGTTTTGTATGAACATAATTAAAACTGAGTAATATGGTTCAAAAATACCTATCTTTTTTTCATCATTTGTAAACAAAACTAATTTAATTTTCGGTGGTTTTTTTATATATATTTCAATGATTGATGATGGTTTAGTTTTGGAAACATTTGTTTACTAGTTAACTTCTTTTTCTTTTTTCCTTTTAAACATCTATGGATCCTTTTTCGCATATTGAGAAGAGTACGAGAGGTAATACCTTTGTAAAAAAAAAAAATGATCCTTATACATGGTAGAGGGAAAAAAAATGAAGGTTAACTTCAATGCTAAGGGTTAGGCTATTAGGGTTGTGGGTTCAAAATATAAAAGTTATATTGGAATGTTGGCATACATGAAAGTGCCAATTAATATTGAGCACTGGAAATAAGTACCAAAAGACATCAAGGAGAATAATTGGCAAGATGTCTTGATACATATTACTTATCTCCAATTTGTGTTTAAGATATATATAACTATCTTCTTAAAATAATTATATATAAATATAATCTATATGTATACTATCTTATAGACCACCTTTGATGTTGATGCGAGGAAAAGAAAAAAAAGTCTTAAAACTTGCCGATGAGCGATGGAAAGACTTCAAGAATATGTTGACAAGGGATTACATCACCGTCAAGAGGAAGGGTGATGAAAACCTCCTTGAGAAATACAACTTTCTCGATTAACAAGTATGAGTTGAATTTGTGAAGCAGGGCCAATCCAATGTTTTTCAGATAAATTTGGCATCTTATCGTATATATATATATATATATATATATATATTTTCAACTATGTATTATGATAATTTAACCATCTTATCAACCATCTTATTAATTATACTTTTTTTCTTAACAGGATATGACTAAAGCCAACAGGGAGAGACAAGCCAAAAACAAATATGAACATAAGCTGTCTCATGGTAGAAATGTGAAGCTTGAGTAAACATTGTTGAAGGAAAAGCTTGTAGAACAACAAGCTTCCAATTAGTCCAATCTATAATTTATTTCAATATCTTGGCATGAACTATGGAAGAGAGATTAGGCTAATACAAAAGGCAAATATACGACTAAAAAAAGCCATATGGTTACCAACAAAATTGTAAGTAATTTACAAATTTTAATTGTAATAAATATTATTAAGTAATTGTAAGTATTAAGTTGTAATAAATATTTTTAATTATTTATATACCTTAGGATTCTCTCATGTAGCAATTGGCCTAGGGAGATTTTACTCCATGTGGAAATATGGACATAAACATCTGTGTCAGGAACTGAAGAGCATCCTGGCCATATTAGGAGGGTTGGGGAGGAGTGGGTCTTAAGGCTTATTTTTGGGGATCATTAAAATCTTTTCTAGGATCATCAATTTCTATAAAGGATCTTAATATGGAGATTATGGCTTGAGGGACACAGAGGGTAATAGAGGAGATTACTACTCAATTGAGAGAGGAAAACTAGGCAGAGTAGGAAGAAATTTGGAAGATGTTTTCCTATATTTAGAAGATGGGCATGTAGCCATTCTCAAACTCGAGACTTATTCTTGATGAGTTAGTGATTCACCCTGTTCCCTCGCCTAGTAGGGTGAGACCCAGTTGCCTAGAAGACCCTAACATATTTGCAGAGCTACCGAAGGTAAATAACTATCATAAAACCTTAAACTTCCTTTATTATATAAGTAATTTATAATATTTTCTATCAAAAATAACATT
This sequence comes from Saraca asoca, assembly GCA_026873985.1. Taxonomy (NCBI): domain Eukaryota; kingdom Viridiplantae; phylum Streptophyta; class Magnoliopsida; order Fabales; family Fabaceae; genus Saraca; species Saraca asoca. The sequence goes on along the minus strand of JANHAO010013043.1, from coordinate 7,238 downwards.
ATAATTAACTTTTTCAATTTGATTTTTTTTGTCTATACATAAAGGAGCCAAATGCCTTCTAGTTATGGTACTTAAGGGACGTGCAGTGGCATATGGAAGGGTTTTTCATAGCCATACCCTCCATAGTCAATACTTGTTGAGCGAGTAATCAAGGGTCATCGTTGACATCCTACTATATCATAATGCAAAACTATTGATGCCAACATATGAATTAGGGATAGTGAGCCACATAATTGGGACTTACATTGCATGCCCAAAGAGTCTTATCACTTTAGCTATAGAGATATCATTTTCTATCTAAAAGGTAATTGTGTTTGAAACATCCAATTATTATTTTTATAATATCTAAATTTCATAATTTTATGCATGTTAATTAGGCTACAAAGGAGGCTAAGAAGGTTGAGAGTAAACAGACTAAGGAATTAATGACTCAACTAACTTATTAGGTAACTCTGACCCAAAAGATGCCTCTTGTTGAGCCTAGGAAAATATTATCTACTGTGACTAAGAAGATGGTGAATAATACATTCATCTATGTTCATATGGATGCTGAGATCATAGGTTATGAATGTGACATTTAGTTGACCAAGATGACATCCTGCAATTTTTTAGCCATGGAAGAGAGAAATATATGTTGTGTCCAAGTTTTTGAAATGTGACTTTACCTAATCTTATTTATATTATACATTTCAAAGTGTTTTGTTAATCATTTTTCTTGTTTCCTTGTAAAGGCTTCTACATTGTGATAGTGTGACCAAGAGACCGGATGTTGGATTTCTATGTCTACAACTATTTGCACTAGTAGGCACCAATAATGAAGAATAGACAACATGCATCTCGAATTTCCTACAAAATAAGAGGCATTGTGTTTTTGCATTGTTTGTCGAGTTGTAATTATCCAATGTGATATTTGATATTTTGTTATTATAAGTATCAACTTGTTATTACTTTGATATTTTGTTATTATAGGCATCATTGGATGCTGTGCATGATATATCCCAAGAGAAATGTTGTTTACTGACTCAAAATAATATCAAAATCTTAATTGAAACGTGATTTATTTTGTATGTTAAAATTTGGCTTTAGGATTTATATTATATATAATTTTCTTTATTAATATATTGGTTTATTACATGAATTTAATTCAACAGATGTGTTAAGTTTTATTTTTACTTAGATGGCAATAGGAAAAATCCTAACACAAAATAGATCACATTAAAAGTAAGGTTTTTTTTTAATCATATTGAATATATTTTATAAATATTCTAAGTGATTTGATAATTGATTGAAATGATTATTTATATTTGATTTGTTGCAGTGCTCACGTCAAAGAGGAAATGTTGAGTGTGGTTATTTTATATTAAGATATATGAGTAATATAATCAGTCAAATGGAGGAAGATCACCATAATCCATAAAAGGCATAATAGTTTTCTTTGAATATTTTATATATGGATATGATGATATTTCTATTACAAAAATTATAGCATTTCTCTATGATATATGGATATGTGATTTGCTACATGTATATTTATTTTGTAGTACTTTGGAAATACTAATCCTTATACTCAAGCTAAAATTGACCAAATTCGAGATCAATGGACTAGTTTTCTCTTATTCTAATGTGACAATGACCAATAGGAAAGTTGTAATATTGTCTGTTTTGTAGTTGTAATGAATTATACGGTATATCGTTTTACTTTACTATAATTCTACATTATAAAGTTGTAATGAATTAATATCTTATCTTTAAAAAAAATATTAAGAGAAAAGATGCCTATTTTTTAACAGAAATCGATGTCGTTAATGATTTACACATCAGTTTTAAGATAATAACTGACGTCTAAAGTGAAACTTATGACATATAATATTAGATGCCTATTTTTAAAAAATTACTAGTTAAAATCTCTACTCATTTTAAATAGATTTATATATTACAGATTAATATATTAAAGGTCTTTGTTTTTCTAAAACTCTTATTATTTTGTCTAATTTTATTTATGAACAAAATGTATTATCTAACCATTAATTTTTTGTATTCCAAATAAAATAATTTCATTTTACGAAGATTATAAAATATTTCAAGAATTTAATACTATGAAATTGGACAAAATAATTCAAGAACTTAAGCATTAATTTAATGGAGAAAACAATTGGCCTTTGAGCAATTTATTATGAATATTGTAATATATTATATAAGAAAACAAAATGGACAAAAATAAATTCAAATTAAATGAGACACATTGGCATTGCTTGTGTTTTAAAAAATGATTAGTTAGAGAAAAGATATCAGTTTCTAATATCAAACCTATGACTAAAGTCTCAACAATGTCAAAAGTCTCCACTTATTTTAAATAGATTTATATATTACAAATTGATATATTAGAGGTTTCTATTTTCTAAAAGATCTCATTATTTTACTTAATTTTATTTATGAACAAAATTTATTCTCTAGCCATTAATTTTTTATATTCCAAATAAGATAATTTCATTTTATGAAGACTACAGAATATTCCAAGAATTTAAGAGTATTAAATTGGAAAAAATAATACAAGAATTTAAAAATTAATTTAATATATAAAAATAATTAAGAAAATAATTAGCCTTTGAGAAATTTATTTATGAAAATTGTAATATGTTATATAAGAAAACAAAATTGAAAAAAATAATTTCAAATTAAATAAGACGTATTGGTGTTGACTGTGTTTTAAAAAATGAATAGTTAGAGGAAAGACGTTGGTTTTTAATACCAAACTAACATCTAAAGTCTTAATGACATTGGTTTTTTTAAAGAAAACGGACGTTGAAAGTCCCCACTCATTTTTAACAGATTTATATATTAAAGGCCTATGTTTTTCTAAGACTCTTATTATTTTGCTTAATTTTATTTGTGAACAAAATTATCCTCTAATTATTAATTTTTTGTATTCCAAATAAAATAATTTCATTTTACAAAGACTGCAGAATATTTTAAGAATTTAATACTATTAAATTGGACAAAATAATTCAAGAATTTAAGTGTTAATTTAATGGATAAAAATAATTCAAAAAATAGTTAGCCTTTAAGCAAGTTATTTGTGGAAATTATAATATATTATTTAAGAAAATAAAATTTACAAAAATAAATTCAAAATAAATAAGACACATTGGCGAGAATATGAAAATTAAGACGTCGATTCTGACTAAATGACCAATGTTGAATGTCTTTCATTAATATAGAAGTTTTTATACATTGGATTGTCACACTTGCTCTCTTCCAGCTTTGATATCGTAGCTTTCTCTCCCTTTATCTTAGATGATTTGAAGGCAGTCTCACTCTCTTGTTGACCACAAAAGCCTAGCTCACTCTTACTCTCCCTCTCTTGGTGGTTTGAACTGATCTTCTTTATCTCACTCTTTATGTTTGTACATGCTAGATAATTATGGTGAAGAGATATGGGTCAAAGATCCTTCTAGAGAAAAAATTTGAAAAATTTAAAGGTAATTGATTGTATTTATTGACAACTATATAATTTTAAGTTTAGATGCTTATATTTGATATGTTATATGTTTATTATATGTAGGCCAATAACTATATAATTTTTAGTTTAGATATTATGTGTTTATTATATATAGACAAATAACTATATAATTTTTAGTTTAGATGCTTAATTATGCTTGATTATTTGTTTATTAAAATTAAGATAGATTGATAATAAAATTATTTAATTTTAGTAGAGCTAAAACTACCTTAGGAAGGAATTTAATCATCTAGTAATAATAATCAGTATAGCCTCTTGAATATTGATCTGCTTATATGAAATGCATATGTCATTTCACTAATTTCATAAAAAGAAAATTCTGTATTTCAGGGAAATTGAATATCAGTTGAAAATCTTCATAGAGAAAAAAAATTAGAAAAAACTGAAAGTAATTGATTGTATTTATTGGCAACTATATAATTTTTTGTTTAGATATTTATGCTTGAAATGTTGTGTTTATGGTATATGGGTGTTATGGGTATTTTTGGTACTATATGAAATGGGTTGGTAAAACCCCAGCAGACAAGTCCAACTAGAAGGCCTAGATCATTTAGGTCGTTACAGCAGCTAACTCCCAGCTTGCTATAGCAACTAGCTCCCAACTCACTATAGTAGCTAGCTCCCAGCTCACTATAACAACTAGCTATCAATTTCAAAGGAAAGCTCCAACTCTTCCACAGCCAAAATCAACCGCGGGGCCCACCCACAGAATGTAATCTGCAAAAGATAGTTTACAGCCTGTAGAAGCCAATTTGCAGGAGGCCAAATAGTCAATACATTTATTATTTGATGTAACATATTTATAGTTTATAAAATTACATTTGCACCCCTCGATGCTTTTATAAATGGGGGGCTTGAACCATTGTAAAGAGAGAGTGAAAAATATTAGTAGAAGCTCTGCTAAACTGAAGAGGAAGCTTTGTAAAATATTTCCCTCAGAAATAATATGTCATCGTGGACATAGGATCCGATGCCGTTTGGATTTGACCGAATCACGTTAAAAAATCTCCTTTATTCTTGATCTTCATCTCTCAAACATCTTCCTTTTCCTTTCAACCAAAGTGCAGCTTGAGGTTCAAGAACAATCTGATTGATTGAGATTTGGGCTCTCCGTATGAACCAAATTTTATCGTCAACAATAGGTAACTAGGTATATAATTTTTAGTTTAGATGCTTATACTTGATTTTGTGTTTATTAAAATCAAGATGACTTAATAATAATATTGTTTAATTATGCATTTGTTTGCATTACAGGACCCAATGACACTTAAAATTTCTTTCAGATAATTAATTGTGTTTATTGTATATGTAGGCAATTATATATAATTTTTAGTTTAGATGCCTATAGTTGATATATTATGTATTTATTCTTACTTGAATTGTATATATAAGAATGTAGCTTGGACTTATATGGATGAACATGGCAACACTTGAAATAGTTCTTACATAAAGCTCTTATCAATGTAAAAAATTGCATTACAATAGAAAGCTTGACTCAAAGAGAAGTACAATTGAGGAAATTTAGTTAGAAAGTAAATAAAATGATTATTATGTAAAGATTTGTTGTTAAAATTATATGTTTTGATTTTAATTTAGTTTTGTAATATTTTGAATCTTTAGTTGAATTAATAAAATGTTTGAAGTTGTTGAAATTAGGATTTTATTGAGTGATTATATATTTTGGTTCAATGGTTGTTTCTATAGAAAATGTAAAATAGCTACAGATTTTTGTAAAAATATAACTAGTAGCTAGTTCCTATAAAAGATGTAACTAGATCAAGGTTTTTTTAAGGGAAAAAAAACCAACATCTTTAGTGGTGTTGAGAAGAGACGTCGGTTTTTCATTCATCTAACATCTATAATGATTGAGAAAAAGCGTCAGGTTATAATAAAAATCGACATTTTAGTGAAATGAAAGATATTGGCTATTCATAAAAAATTGGTATGTAATTTTTTTTTCAAATAAAAAGATGTCCATTTTGTATTAGAAAATCAATATTGTTTTCTTTTTTACATGTTAGTTTAAAAACTTATTTGGATTATTCAAATTTATCAGATCATTTAGATAGATATTGGTCTTCAAATTAATGTGAAATGTGTAAAATAACTGACATAAATATGTTTCTGTAATAGTGAAGCTCACTTTCGTGATTTCTGGGTGGATGTGAGTCATGCGACTTAGAAGGAAAGGTGGAGAAATTATTAGAATTTTTGTACAAAAAGGGGTAAAAGAAGAGAGAGATGGGTTTGAAGAAGGTTAAAGGTCCTAGATAAATGAGGTAGACTTCCAGAAGAGGAAGAAATTAATGCAGCAATCATAAACCAAAAATCAAGATATACAATAAATGATAGTAGATAATTCCAAAGCAAAAAAAAAAAAAAAAAGATTGATAAAACAAAAATCAAAGAGAACAAAAATAACCACCACCAACAACACAGTAATCAATAAGTAAGTCGGAGGCAGTGGTAAAGCTCAGAATTACAATTAATTATGATTAATTACAATTAATTACATATTGGGTGTATAAAACTCACTTGACTTTCAAGAAGTGTGTTATTCATCATCTCTCTCAAATTGAATGAGGACAGTGGATTAGACTTGCTACTAAATTAGTTTAGTACATGTACCTCCTGGATGCTATTTTTATATATTAAAGTATAGATTTAGACTATTGGAAATTCTAAATCCCAATTTCTTAAATTAAATAAGATTAGACCTTATTCAGAAAGACCCATGAGGAGGATGAATTTGTCGAATGAGATTTAAAATCAAGGTAGAAGTTTATTATAGAATCATTTCTATCATACCCAAAGTAAAACTCCGCATTCTTTGAGCAGTCGACAAAATGAGGGCTGATATATTTCTTACTGTTGAAATTGAGGGCTAAGATTGTTCGGTGGGCTACTTGCCTAACCAGTCAATATTTAATGATGTTCTCAATTCTTAATAAATTATTGGATGGACACATTTGGTTCTATATTTTCATTAATTGATGATGATTTTCATAACAATAATAATAATGATGAAAAATACGAGTGGACAAGCATTAGTGGTAACCTACTAAAAATATCAAAGTTGGAAAAAAAAAAAACATAAAAGTACCTGAAATTGATGCATTTAATAATTTAAGTAAGATTCTTTTGCTTTTAGAAAAAAAATTTGTTCCATGCCTCAGTTTTTTTTTTCATTCAATAATTTAATTTTTATTATTTATTTATCCTTTTGTTTTTGGAAGTAAATTGTATGGTTTTGGGCACATTTGGCCGTCACATCTCTAGCAATCCAACATCCAACGTGGATATCTTACTCAGGTGCCATGTCATATTTGTGCCATGTCATAGTTGTACAAACATGAAACTTGGGGAGAGTTTTGACTTTTGATTAAATAAAATTGACAAAATCCATTTTGTTTTCTCCGTAATTTTACTTATATCAATTTCATCCTTCACAAATATCTTGCATCAATTTTATTCATCACAAATAATAAATTAATTAATTTAGTTCCTCCAACACTATTTTTATTAATAGGTAAAAAATTAAATTGATAGAAAGGTTAAAATAAGAGATAAATAATATATGAGAAATAAAATTAACATTAAAAATTTGTGAGGAACCAAATCGATATAACTTACATTTGTGAAGAATCTAAAACAGAAAGAAAAATTAAAAGTATATTAATTTATAATAATTTAAATATTAATTTCTAATAAAAATTTA
>JANHAO010013042.1:0-16048 GCA_026873985.1 Saraca asoca | reverse complement strand
TTCGAATTAAGTTATGAGTTGTTTGTAAATTAGATTGATTAAAATTCGAATTAAGTTATGAGTTGTTTGTAAATTAGATTGATTACTAAGAATTACAAACTTAGGGGATAAGTGTTGAGGGAAAAATATGCATTGACCATCACCCAATAACATCTCATCACTTGTTATAGACTACCACAATCAAGAAGTACCTAATCACGATCAAAGGTTACATCACCTCCTAGAACTGTGCAAACTCTAAATATTCAGGGAACCATTTATAAACATTATGGGAAACTCAAATATTAAAGTCTAGAAAGGATATTTGCATTGTAAGGCCTTTTGGCCCATCCATATATAGAGAATATTTATCTCATAACAATAATCGTGAGAATTCCCCTTGTGGTTTACCTCATATACTAAGTTGCATGAAAGACAGCTAAGATATGAAGTCCCGTCCAATATCCATAGCCTTCACTTGTATTGCTGAAAATTCTTAAACCCTGAATACACCATCAATAAAATTCGATAGCTTTCTTTCTAATTCCATGTATTAATACTCGGTCATTGTTGTTATTATTTTAACAATGCAAGTGTATCCATTTATTTCATGTCTAGTTACTAACAGTACATTAAAATTAGATTTTAAAGCGAAACGGCAGCTAATTTGAATTAGACACAATTTTCATAATTTCCTTACGTATTTTACTATAAAGACTTCTCTATTCATGACCCTCCCAACTTTAGAGTCGAGTTGTATCTCCGAATGCTGAAAGGCGAGTATTTCCGGATAACTAAGAAAACATTAGGACAGAGTATGGTCCACAGAATTTTTTTTACATTCTTAAAAATATTTTAAAGAAATCCAATATTTTCAAGTTTGATTCATAATTAAAAAAAATATATTGGAAAATGTGTATAGTAATAAAAGTAATTTTAGTCCAACATTTCATCAAATTTTAATAGGAGAACTGAGATTATTGACCAATTAATTTTTCATCATCAACCATGATTGTCCAATCAGCTTCCGGTAACCACTTATTTTCTTGTGACTTGTCAATTTTTCTACCAAGACTTCTGGAAATTTGAATATTCCTGAAGATATATGAATCAATTCAAGCATAATATAGTAATATTCTTTAAAAAAAAAATTTAATTAAATCAAATACATTAAATATAATATTTATAACCATCACATTTCTACCAATCACATTCTATATTGTATAATTCTACAAACCATATAACCCTAGAAAACATTGCTTAATTGGAAAACTTTGATGGCAACATTTAATTCTTTAAAACAAAATTATTTACCAATCTTCAAATCCAAAATTTTAAACTAAATATCTTGAACTCATTTCTTCCAAGAATCTAGAGGGTGGAAAATGGAGATAAATATTGAGTTTAACCTAAGGGTGTCAAATGGATGGTTTGTATGAATTTGGATTAAGTCATTAATGGATAAATTAACAATAACTTATTTATCCATTTAAGATTCAATTAAAATTTTATGAGTCATGAATTGATTCATGACCCATGCATAAAGGGTCAAGCCCAATCCATCTATTTATTCTTTTAACAATATTATTTTATTCTATTATTTTTATTCTCATTATTTTTCTTATTATCACAATTATAATTTTTTGCTGTTGAAATTTTAAATTATATTTTAACTCCATCATTAAAAAAATAAATTTTTACCATTAAAATTTTAAATTATATTTTAAAAATTTTTTATCTGTACTATAAAATTGAATAAAGAAATAATAAACTAAGAATAAAATATTTTTTATTATCATTTTTTCCCTTTTTTTTACCTTAATTTTTTTTTTACATATTACATATACAACATATATAACAATAAAAATCAAATAAATGTTATCTAAATGTGACATTTTTTAAAAAAAATTTGAAATATCTAAAATAAAAAAAAGTACATCTTATTTGAAATTAGCATTTCTTTCAAACAATTTGATAATTTACTAATAACAAATAACCAACCACTAATATTTAAATAAAAAAATAAAGCTGAATACATTATAGAAACAAATATTAATTGACTTTTAGGAAAATAAACTGCAAATATTTTTATAAAGATCAAAATATTAAATATACAATCCTTTTTATCCTATAAAAGATACTAAACATATCTTTTTTATTATATTAAAATGTTAAACATAAATATAAGTAAATAAATAATTATCTATAAATTAACCTAATATGACTATTATCTAACAAGGTCAATAATTAAATATGGATAAATAAACAAATATAAGTCACAATTATCAATTTTATCGATATATGCAACTATGTTAGGATTTGAAATTTTTTTATTTTATTTCATTTTTATTTCATTTAATTTAATTTAATATTTTTATTTAAAAATTATTTATTTTAAATTTTAAAGAAAAATTAAATTAAATAAATCATAGATATCATGAACAGATAAATCTTTAATAATTATTTTATTCATGTGATTTGCTAAATATTATGAATAAATTTACATTAACCTAAAGATGAATAAATTCATACAAATCCATCTATTTCATCACCTCTAGTTCGAACTAGCTCTTGAATTATAAAACTAATTAATTTTAAAATAATATTAAGTATCCGAAACATATTTTCTAACTTTAATTATAATTCTGATTTTCCCAAAACATAAATTAAGCACAACTTTTAATGGTTCTTTCTTGGCTCTAGAGCTAACTTGCACAATTTGTGGACATTATTCTAAGTATTTGTGCCACTTGTAACAATGGTAAGACACGACTGGTTTATAGGGAGCAAAATTAAAAATGTTTAATTTAGGGAACAAAAATCCATTAATTCGTCTGAAAATGTATTTAAACCTATTTTCTAAAGTAAAATGGGAAACCAGATGGCAACCAATATTTATAGGTGATCTGTACAGAAAAGGATGTCCTTAAAATAATGTCTTTCCTGATAAGTAATTCCATTCCAACCATTCACTTAAAACATGAACCCCACAACATGTGTACTTATATGAAACACAATTATTTGAGTTTCTAAGGTTCTTGGTCACAAGCAATAGCCTCCAATTCGCACTAGGGTCAACACAGAATATCCCTTAATGAAATTTAAGCAAGCTGCATCAAATGTCCCCTGTTCTCTCATTGCTGACATAAAGAACATCTGCAGATACAACATGGACAAACTATCAATCAGGATACAGACATGATCCATAAGATTAAAAAAGGGGGGAAAGTGTCTTCAGCTGCTGCAAAGGTTGAGAAATCCCAAATCAAGAATTAAGGTAAGGCTAACGATATATAAATCATAGATACAGTTTGTGGTATACAGGTTAGACAAAACACATACAATAATGCAACAAATATGAAAAAAATGAGTACAGAATATGGTTCAGATACTACTAAAAAAACCTGATATAACAACATTGATAATGAGAACCATGATAACCATAATTTCTAGTGAGTCACGTTTTATCCTCTCATTTGTCTTCCATTTTATGATTAGTTCAAATCAGTAATGTACGTTACCTAACAGAACTACTGATCTGCAATACTTACTACACAAGGAATTAAAATAAAGCCAATTATCTCTATTGCACAATAATCATCCAAATAGTTGCCCTAATACTTCATTAACAAGAGATGCAACATCAAATCCTCCAAAAGACAGACAAACATCACAGCATCATAGACTTGCAGCAAGACCATGCTAAACTGAGAAACAATACAGAGCAACTGATCATCCTGAAACCAAACAAAAGCACGCAGACAGATATTAATATATTCCTAAAAAATTTAATAGAACATTTTTTATTATATTATCCTTGAAGCGCAGAGAACATTGATGATTATTTAGTTAGAAAATTCAGGCTTAAGGATGAATCGAGGGTATAAAAGTTGGGCATTGAAAGTCTATGGTATACATGTGGAAAAAGGAAAATTATGGAGAAACAGAATGGGTTGAGAGTGATTTAAAAGACAGCTCGGGTGCTATGCCTATGAACAGCACTTGCAAGAGAGGTTTTAACCTTTTAGGATAAGATTTAGGCAACAAAAAAATTACAGGCTTGAAAGAGAATCTCCAACAATGTCTGTCAAAGAATTCATCAGTTTAAAATAAAAAACCAGAAGAGTTAGAGGAGAGGAAATAAGGATGAAGATAATGACTCCAAGAGTCCCGCTTAAAATTCCATGCATGACACCTGGAATTTATTGCAACTCAACCAGAAAAACAAGCATATTTCTGCATGACCTCATAAAACAGAGAAATATTGAAAGAAACTATTTATTTATTTTTGATAAAAAAAGAAAAACATTAAAAAGAAGAAAAAAGTACTTGAGAGGAGGATAAGCAATCCTCAAAAGAAAGAGGAAAAAAAAAGGAGGGGGGGGGGGGCTAAAATCTATAGGAGCAAAATACAAGAAACCATACAATCAAAGATCTACCCAATCTCTTTGCAAGTCAGTCAAACTAATCTCCCAAAACATATTCTTACAACTGTATACAAATACTCATGTAACTTACTCTTCAAGATTAAGGAATAAGTCCTCATCCAAGAAAGATTAGGAACCCTAATTCAATAACTTAACAAGAATCTAATGCTATGTTTGGGCATTAGGCCTAAAGAAAAGGCAACGAGAGGAAAATGAGCAATTAAAAGAAGGCTTTGTCTTCCATTTGTTTCAGTCTATAAATAGAAAAAAAACAACACACAGGCCCATTAGATTGGGTGGCTACATGTATAAAAGGAAATTGAGGATTAGAATGGGAAAAAAAAATGAACAATTACAATGTATTTATGAATTTACCCTTCAACAATGAATAAATACTATAGAAAGGATAACTACAAAGAAAACATACATCTGAAAATTTGATATGTCACTGGTAACAGTAAACCTTTAAACCCTAATCCTCCCACCCCCACCCCCATCATGAAATTGGAGTAACACAAATCAGGAAGTGTCTTGGCGAAGGGGGGTTCGGAGGATAATCACATATCATTACACTTTTTAAGCATAAGTCCCCTAAAAGGGGAAGGTTAAGGTTGTGTATCATAACCTTCACTTCCCTCTTATCTTCCTCCATCCAAACAAACCATAAGACATCCAAATAACTCCAAGCCCAACCACAAGTGGGAGGTAATCAATGTAGGACAAAAAGGGTTCAATGAATGTCATGTATTGAATTCGTAAGGTATATTTTTGGTACCTTTATTTGGTTATTTAGGCTATTTTAGAGTTATTAAGGTAGAACTAAAATTTTGAAAGGTTATTTTAATATCTAGGAGCATTTTGAAAGGTAGAAACCTTGAAGTAGTTTAGGTAGCTTAAGTTCCTTAACGGCTAAAGCTTTAGTCTCATCTAAGTTTCTTAATGGTTAAGTGCTTTTACCCTATATAAAGGGGATGTAAGGCTGCAACAAAAGGAGTTCAATTTTATTATAATATAGGAAGAAACTTATTCTGTTTCCTGGTTGTGACCAGAAGACGAGCACACGTCTTTGGCTGTGTTTGTTCCCCCACTCCATCCCCTATGGCCCAATCCTCAACTATCCTGCTCGTGCCTCTGCAACACTGTATCAAGGATGTACCCAATTTTAACGTTCCTTAAATATATAGATGGAGTGTTGTAGAGATGAATCCAAATGTATTGTAGCATTTGGCAATCATCTTCCATCAAAATGGTGTATCTTGGTTTCTTAGGGCCGAAGCAAGTGGCTTTCAATTTATGATTTATGGAATCCCCACACATTAACAAGTATAAAGGTTTCGAAAAAGGAGTCTACAAGAGTGGGTAAAAGATTGGAGTTTTAAAGGAACACAATTGATTCTCAAAACAAGTTTCTATGATTTCAATAGTCGTATCTAAGAGCAAGTAGCCAAATCTTGACAAGAAACTTTAGAAAAGGATACAACATTTTATAAACTTCAAAGTCCCCATGAATGGAGTTCCTCTTTTTTTTTTTTTTTTTGCCCCTTTTTGGAGAGGAGATTATAATGAAACAACTACACCTTGGTGCACTACAGAGCTAGTTGGCATTAACACTTGTCGAGAGAGAGGCAAGGAGAGCAAGAAAAAAACACACCTCATAGTTCAACAACATGCCATAATCAAATCTCAAACCAAGGTTTTTTTTTTTTTTTTTTTTGGGACAAAAAACAAGATTTTACGGAGAATACTTCTATTTGAGACAACATAAGAGAAAATGCTTTCACTTGTTTGAAACGTAAAGGGAAAGTATTTTCTTTCATCGAAAAATATCTATATACATACAAATCTCTTCTCTACGCTAAAGCCACTCAATAATCATTTTTTTTTATTAGACAGATTTCATAATAAGAATCAACAATATTTACAAGTAAAAACCAAATGTTAAAGTACATTTTGTATTAAAAACAACACCCACAAAGAATGTTCAAATCCTTCTTTTTTTTTTTTCCTTTTATCTTCATCACGAATTCATAGAGTTTATTCACATTCAATTAATTTTGCCCAAAATTGTTAACCACCATTGCAACTTCTCCTAATTGTCCAAAACTTTCTCAACACAATATTCAATAGAATTAATTGAATATCAACATTTGTAGGGATGGGGGAACAGAGAAGGAGGAAGAAAGTTAGACAAGATAGAAAGGGAGGAAGGGAAGGGGAGAGAGGGTACAGAGGGGGAGGGAAAGACCGCGATGCATATAAAGAGAAAAGAGTTGGAGGGAGGGAGAGAAGGAGAGGAGGGGAAAGAAGGACAAAGGGAAAAAGCTAGGGAGAAGGAGAGAGAAATTGAGGGGGGAGAGAGAGAGCGGTACAAGAGAGAGGTAGAAAGAGAAAATTAAGGGAGAGAAGTAGAGAGAGCCTGTGATTTATAGAGATATAGGAAAGTGATTTCTTTTAATAGGAAGTCACTTTCTCCAAAATACACTCTTATTTTTTTGTCGATCAAAGCTATTTTCAATTGATCAACTTCCTTTTCGCTCTGTTAGTAAATAGAGATAGAATATATGACTAATAAGTCATTAGGTTATTTAGTTAGACTATAATACTAAACATAAATCATCAGTTTGAATAAGTCAACAAGTCATCGAGTTTTATTAGAACTTTGCCACTTGTATAGACTCTCTATAAATAGAAAAGGAGAATTAAGTCTTTCAATGTAATTCAGTCATCTTATTTCATTCAATAATAATGTCTCCCTAATTCTCTTTAGCCTCTCTTTACTTTTTCCCCAACACAAACCCTAATTATTTTCTCAACATGATATCAAAGAGGTATGATTTGCCTTGAGGCATAGTGGGTTGTACTGCTTCCAACAACATCCAATGGCGTTGAATTGTTGTCTTAGTTCTAGTATAAATTTAGGTTGCCTTTTGTTATTGTGAAAAAAAAAAAAAAAGAATTAAGTTGCTGTTTTAGTAGATTTTTAGGTTTATTTATTTTTCATTATCATTGTTGATTGAGTTTTAGTGAAAGAATAAAAAAAAAATGGGTGGAAAAAAAATATTCCTGGGTCAGAAGTTAGGTTTCCTTGCTACTATCAATTAAGTTAAAAAAAAAAAATACATGAGAAGAACATTTTTGTGTTGCTAGAGATGAATTTGGTGAGATGCTTTGAGAAGTAGCTTTTGAGGCAACGTTCCAATAGCAGAGGCTTTAGTGTCGGAAAGGTGTTCAGTGGAGTTCTGAGTCTTGCAACTTTGCCGTGTGTAAAGTTGCGTTGCTGTGTTTGGAGTGCATTTTGGTGCTATGCACATTTGGACAAATTTAATTTTGGTAGTCTTCGTGTGAATTGCAGCACTAGTGAATTTTGGTGTTTCATGTGATTTGGAGCATTGTTTTGTGAATTTTGGCGTCTTCATGTGATTTGAAGCACTCTTTGGCAACTTGTGATATTTGTTGTCTTCATGTGATTTAGAACGCTATTAAGCGACTTGTGACTTTTGATGTTTCATGTGATTCGGAGCACTTCCTAGCAAATTATGGTGTCTTCAAATGATTTAAAGTACTGTTTGTGTTTGCACAAGTATAATTTGGTGAGGTTATCCTCAATATGAAGTGATTTGGACCACTAATTTGACTACACGATTGCTTTAATGTCTTGGAATTGACTTCAATAGATACAACTTGGAAGCAATCCGTATTGGTGGTTTTGGCGTAAATCCAACCATAGATGTTGGTGTTCTTAGCTAGAAAGTTGAGAGAAGCTCAAGTGAAGCTAGCATAAGACTTCTAGAAGCTGCGTTATTTGTGCCGAGGAGAACAATTGAAAGAAGGTCAAGGGAGTAACAAATGATAGTTAGCTGAATACTTCTCAGAGTTGTATCTACCGAGGTTTTGGGGTTGTTTTTGAGATTTGTGAGTGTTTGATTCGGGAGAGTTGTCCGCATATTGTGTTTGTTGCACACTGTTCTTGCAGTTTAAAGTTTTTCAAGTTTTCTTTATAGATATTTTTTATTACATTTTAGTTTTTTGAGGTTCAAATTAATGTAACAAGCTTAAGCTTTGGAAGATTTCGCTTGAGCACAGTGTTAGGGAATAGAGATAGAATATATGACTACTTAGTCAATAGATTATTTAGTTAAATAATAATATTAGACACAAGTCATAAGTTTAGATAAGTCAACAAATTATTGAGTTTTATTATAACTTTACCTGTTGTATAAGCTCTATAAAAATAGAACAGTAGGATTAAGTCTTTCAATGTAATTCAACCATTTTATTTCATTCAATAATAATTTCTCCCTAATTCTCTCGAGCCTCTCTTTACTTTTTCCTCAACACAAACCCTAATTACTTTCTCAACAAGTAAGGATGTTAGAAAAATAGTTTTCAAATAATAATAATAATAAACATCTTCCTTTCAAACAAACACACCCTAAAAACTACTTTACAATTGGATATGCTAATAAATCAAAGCCTTCTCATTCTATCTTCAGGCCGGAAATTAACTATTATAATGAATTTAAGCATGAGTTGTGTTACAAATTCGGTAGTGGAAAAGATAGAGAGAATCTAGAAGAGAGAAAAATGTGTCGATAAATTAATTTAATGGCCATAGGTTTCAGTGAACTGGACTGCTTGCAAAACTGTCGTCTCTTACCATATTTATTATAAGCTAGAAACCAAAATAAAAATGATACAAAACCAGAAGATAACTACAGAAATAATAAGCAAATCCTAAATAATGATAGAGGATATTTATAGTTATAAATAATGATATCAGTAACAATTCTCTATCTTAGAAACACTAAAGTAATCCTAAATAATATACGAACATTGCAACAAACTGCCTAAAAGGTTGACTGGGAACAGATCCTGAGTCATCTAAATTCCATCATGAAATTCCAGAGCATGATGATGGAATTTGCTTATACTTATAATAATATGGATTCTAAGCATGAACTGATGCTATAGGATTTTCATATACCAACCATTCAAACAAAAACAGCAATAACACAAACATGGGACCAGTGACAGATCCATTAACAAGTGCCTTTTTGAATAAGCTGTAAATGCCCATATTAAAAAAAAAAAGAAATGATATGGAGGAGCTAAAAACCACTCTCAGAAGCTCTTCAATTTGCTACATTATATTCTTAACCATATGTCTAAATCTAAACATCTGGGATATATGTGTGATATCTATAGAATTTTACTAACAAAATCATACTAAATTTGAACTCAAGATGCACCTCTCAGAGGTTATCCATTCATGCTACCCTGCTAACAAGAACAAAGGGACCAAAGGATAAATAAAGACACAAATTCAGATTTTTGCTTTGCCGCCATCGACTGACATTTGCCATTTGATAACACTAGAAGGCACATATCTTGACAGATATGCAGAAGCAAGTATAGGACAAGATTAGTTAAGAGATTGAGGCATCAGGATACAATCAAACAGTGGGCAGGTCTTGAGGATAAAACCAGGGAAGCAGAAGTATCTTCTTGTATTATAAATAGAACACAACCCTTATATCCCCTTTATATAGGGTAAAACTACTTAACCATTAAGAAACCTAGATGCGACAAAAGCCATAACCCTTCGGAAACTAAGTATCCTAAGCTAAAATGGCTTGGAAAAAACCCTAATACAGCTTGGAAATAAGTAAATAAATTTACTAATACACCCTACAAATTTACATTCAAAATCAATACATGATATTGATTGACCCCCCCTATTGTCCTGCATCAGAGATGAATCCTGAACCCACAAGGAATCCATTCCATGAATACATAGATTACAAATCATATAATCGCAATGGTCCATTTCTAAATATATGCATGTTCAGTAGACCAATCATGATATACACCTTAAGCAAGAATTTCACTTCAGTCTGAAAAGGAAAATTGAGAGCAAGGATGGGGTACCAGAAATCAAATCAAACAAAAAGACAGCTAATGCGAACATATAAACAGTTGCAAGTTATAACCACATGAATGACATAACCCCTGGGACATTTTTAACAAAAAGCACGACAATATAGTGTCAACCCAACTATTTATCACTGACAAGAAAAAATCTTCAAGAACTCACTTAAACCTAGCTATATATATATAAAAGAAGGAATTTATTGATAGATGAGGAAGTGAATGGGGAAAGGTAGGCAAGAAATCCTTCTTCATAAACATAATAAAGGAAAACAAAATACAGGGAAAAGAAACAGAAAGCAGAAATAGGGAGATATCCCAATTCATCAAGATAGAACCGAACTGCCCTCCAATCTCTTCGGAGGCTAGATAGGGGCACCCATTTGAAGCATCCATGAGCTAAGGAAGTGGCTAAAATCTGCCTCTGAAAATCATTACATTTCTTTGGAACCAAATATGCCAAAGGCTGCTCAAAGCAATATTAATACAACAATTAAGTCAAGAAACACACTGAGACAACAAGAGGCCCTAACTCTAAGCACAAAATGCTTGAGCCTAATGCCCCATCAAAGGGACATGCAGATAACATAAAACATAACTCAAACCAATGTTCACCCCATAGCAAATCATTTGATATAACACAATTCCTTTAGATTTTGGTAACAGTTTAAAACATAAATTAATGTCCAAAGAAGTTTGTTTAAACAACTCAGCCTTTGCACTTTGTAACCAAACAAAAGCATCTATAGTTGACTAGAAACGAATTGTTTTGGGACTATTATTGAACCATGTTCCCCAAAATCTGAGGGTGCAAACTGTAAACCTCTAGCAGTCAGATGGTAACTTTGTCATTCTTCAACCATAAACCATAGCGCACGCTTAAAAAATATCCCTCAAACCAAAACAAACAAAGACAAGTAGGAAACACAAACAAATTTTCATAGATCATCAGTTAATGAAAAAAAGTTTAACTACTTACAGCTTCAATCCAAACCTTCTCCCATACGTTCCCATCCCCTCTCACTAGTGTCTTGAGCAGACCCCCGTGAACCAACAGGATACCGCAATAATATTCTAACATTCCTCTGTACAGGTCTATTAGCCCCTCCGCTGCCACTGCTATTGCCAACGGACCTCGACCCACCACTTGTGTTCCCCTGGGCTCGGTTTTCATAATCCGGGTCATCAGTGGGCAATTCATATCGACACACAGGGCAAGAGTTGTGCAATTCAAGCCAAGGAAGCAAGCAACCATCATGATACACATGTTTGCAAGGCATTTCCTTTACTTGGGAACCCTTCTCGTACTCATCCTGACAAACAGCACATTGGTTCAATTCTGAGTTCAACAATTCATCACTAACAATTACAGTTCGAAGATTCTCGACAACGGATTTGGATGCAGGGGGAGTCCCATAACGATTTGGGTCATTCTCCGCAAGTTGTTGAATCAATTGTTCAAAACCCGGACCCAGAAAGTAATCCCCAATATTTCCGGGAAATCGAAACCCAGGGTCAGAAGGGTGGTTGATCTCGAATTGAACATTGGCTCCACCCGCTTGAAGATCACGAAGATAGTTCTGAAGGAACGCAAACGGGTCGAACACATCCGAACCATCGAAATTGGGACTGGTTCTGGAGCGAGAACCGGATGCAGAAGAATTCGAAAACAACCGAGAGTTATGAAGGTCGATGGTGGCGGAAGTTGAGGACAACAAAAGAGGGAGAAACGAGAAAGGATCAAAACCAATAGAGGATTCTGCAAATGGAACACGGTCTAAGGAAAGGTTGGAATTAGGGTTAGGGTTTTCGCAGTTTTCCCATTCTTCGAGAAAACCTTGCAAGCAGTGTGGACAGAAAGGGTCGGAACAATCGGAAGCAGATACAGAGACTATCCCATTGCATTTGTAGCAAAAGAAAGGCTTTGTTCCGCCGCTTGGAACGCTGCCACCGGCGGAGGACATGGTTGCTCAGGAACGGAGAGAGCAGAGGAATTGGCAAAATGCCGACGTAGAAGACAAAATCAACAGTCCGCACTCATTTCTTGGCCGCTCAATTTTTTTTTCCAAATGTTTTTTGTCTGAAAAAAATTATTATTACTTCTTTCTCTCAAAATTGAGAATATCAATTTAATTTTGTTGAAACATCTTATAAGCAACTTTTAATTTTTTGTGATGGGAGAAAAATAAATACATACATAATTATAATTTTATGAAAAAAATTAATAATAGATTCCTAAAAGATTTAGTATTTTTATCATTGAATGGCTAATTTTAAGTTGAGATTTGTGATTTTAATTTGAGTAATTTACTTTAATATTTAAAAAAATAATTTAATAATAAAAATATTTAACTTTTTAAAAATTTGAATTTCTTATAATTATCCAAAATTTTATCATAATTTTTTCTATTAAAAATAATTTAAGTCTTGAATAAATTAATAAATAAACACAACAATTAGTTATACATGGGTATTAACTGTTATATCCTTCAAATTTCATAATTACCATTAATAATTCTTTATTTTTATTTTTATTAAGATTATTTGTCCTTCCTTCTCACTTGTAACATTAAAATAGATGAAAAATATTAAGGTGAATTGTTAATTAACATGTCTTTTAACTTGTCAAGGTGGAGGAGTTTAAGAAGTTATCTCAATATTTGCTATCCATTTTAATGCTACAAATGGAAAGAATAATGAATAATTATAACAAAAGTAAAAAATAAAAAAACAAAAGACTACTAATGTTAATTATGGAATTTGAGTGACATAATAGTTAAGGCTCTTATAAATGAGTCACAAACTATTGTGTTTATTATAAAAAAAAATGTAAATCAATTTTATACTATCATTAAGTCAATTTTTTATTTGAAAAAAATTATTATTACTTCTTTCTCTTAAAATTGAGAATATCAATTTAATTTTGTTGAAACATCTTATAAACAACTTTTAATTTTTTTTGTGATGGGGGAAAAATAAATACATGCATAATTTTAATTTTATGAAAAAAATTAATAATAGATTCCTAAAAGACTTAGTATTTTTGTCATTGAGTGGCTAATTTTAGGTTGAGATTTGTGATTTTAATTTGAGTAATTTACTTTAATATTTGAAAAAGATAATTTAATAATAAATATATTTAACTTCTTAAAAATTTGAATTTCCTATAATTATCCAAAATTTTATCATAATTTTTTTCTCTTAAAAATAATTTGAGTCTTGAATAAATTAATAAATAAATACAACAATTAGTTATATAAGGGTATTAATTATTATATCCTTCAAATTTCATAATTAGCATTAGTAATTTTTTATTTTTACTTTTATTAAAATTGTTTGTCCCTCCTTCTCACTTGTACAATTAAAATAGATGAAAAATATTGAGATAAATTGTTAACAAACATATCTTTTAACTTGACAAGGTGGAGTTTAAGAAAATGTCTCAACATTTGCTATCCATTTTAATGTTGCAAATGGAAATAATAATGAATAATTATAACAAAAAAAAAAAAGACGACTAATGTTAATTATGAAATTTGAATGACATAATAGTCATGACTCTTATAAATGAGTGACTAAATATTGTGTTTATTCTAAAAAAAAAAAGGGATTTAAAATTAATCCACCATCACTGTAAATCAATTTTATACTATCATTAAAAAAATTCAAAACTCTCATATAGTTAACAAAAAAACTAATGTTTCACACGTCCAATGTGGGTAAGGAAAACTTTAGATTATTAATATTAAGAATAAAATAATATAATGTAGTGTTATTGTAAATTATAGGGAAAATGCAAGTTATCCTATTTTATTTTGTGTTGATGGTGAAATTTGGTTCTCGGCCAAACTCCAATCAACAAAGATCAGTTCTTGAATCCTAAGTTATTTTCTAGTTAATGAGACAAGGAATGAAGATGGTGGAGAGGAACGGTGGCAGTGGCAAATAGTGTTTTCAATGTAGTTTGGCTAAATCCGAGTGGCATCGGACTCTATGTTCATGGTAAAGTTTTATTAATTTCAAAGAAAAGTTTTCAAAGCTTTGGCTAGGCTGATTAGGCCTCTCCTCTCCCTTTAGAATGATATCCTATTTTCTATTTATAGAGGAAGAAAGGCTACATGTAATGATTACAAGTTACAATTCTGTTAAATTAAAAAATAAATATAAAAGATAGAAGAACTCCTACAATTCAGCTACTGCAGGCTACTTTCTAGGGGGTGGGCCCTTCCAGTCGACTGGAATTGAGGCTTGAAACAAGCTTGTCTGGGTTCCCATCTCATGAAACTTCTAGCCAAGGCTATGCCTCCTCTTCGCGAGTTCGCATCTGCTATTTTTAGTGAGGACAAGCCCACCTTCATCAAAGCAAGCTCGCGCAGGAACAAACTGTTGAGTGCGCAAGCCTGGACCTTACGCTCTTATCTTCAGCGAGCTAAATGCCCTTTGGGCTTAACTTCTGTGAAGCCTTCGGCCTGCTTGGGTGAGACCGATTTTTGCCCATAACATTATGCGATAGTTGGATTTTACCCCTTCAATTTTGAACACTTGGAACACCCTAAAACTACATAGAATTTGGAAATAACACTCGTCGTCTATTTCATAAATAGATTATGTCCATCACATGACTTACACATGATGTAGCTTACATGTTGTTATATGTGGAAATTGGTTCGGTCCAAAAGAGCTCGCGAGAAGTCTGAGACCAACGAGAGGACCAGCTCAAAGCACACCCAGAATCATTCCGCTACCAGGTCGCATAGTGAAATGACCTCATCAGGCCGAGCTCGTGCACAAAGAAGCGAGCTCGATCTCCCTATTCCAAGGGTTAGGCAAACGACCTGGTTAACAAAACATAACCTGTGACTTGAAGGCTTGCCAGACAGAGGACTAAGTCATGTCTTGCCCCAACGGTCAAGTGGGGCCTATTTGCAGAAATATCTTGCAGTAGCTGAAAAGGGAGATTCAGCATGTACATATTATCTTACACATTAAATACTGATTTAACTTATTTACTGCATATGTAATTACCGTTGTAACCTTCTTTTCTCTATAAATATGAGGAAGGAGCCCCTCTACAGAGGAGGCCATTCTTTCCATGTTGGAACTCTGCCAAAACAAAGATAAAATCTTATAAAAATACTATCTCAATAACACTTTACCGTAGACGTAGGGTCCGGTGACATCCAGATTTAGTCGAACCATGTTAAACTTTGTGTCTCTTTCTCTACTTTTCCCTTCATCTTTATTTATTTCGCTGTTCTACTATATTTGAACCGGAAATAGATCAGAGATCCTGAAGAATCCTCCCCGTTGGCTGGAGTTTGGACTATTACCAAAATTCAACGTCAACACATGTATAATTTTCTGATTGGCAGTCCTTGATGCGGCTGTCGAGGCCAATCAAATTAGAAATTTGTAAAACTGAGCTACCTTCTACTTGTAGTATAAGGCAACACCAAGTTGAACCCAAAGATCATTTATTGGATGATATCAATTAAATTAGGAGTTGTAAATTGGAAGGGTTGGCAGAAACTAAACTAATAGGTTAACAGCTACACTAACAAACAAAAACGAAAACAAGAGAAAATAAGCCAACCAGGCCAAGAGAATTAATTAGCTTGAGATTAATGCTTCCTTGATCACTAAATGTTCATCCAATTATTGAAAATCATAACAAGAAGCCTTAGAATGATTAATAAATCCATCCTAAGCAGTCA
>JANHAO010013041.1:0-16064 GCA_026873985.1 Saraca asoca | reverse complement strand
AGAATGAAGATAAGCGGTAAGAGTTTAAGGAAGAAATTAGGAGGAGGATAATAACACCGAAGACTTTATCGTGGTTCGGCCAAAGCCAGGTATCGGCCCCTACGTCCACGTTACTTTTTTGTTATTTGCTCTACAAAGGTCTTGTTAGACCGAGTTATAATGGCTACAACACTCTTTCATGGCTCATAGGATAAAATACAAGAGGCTTTCTTTCTCTAATGGAGTTTTTCTGTATATATTTTTTTCTCTCTCTTCCTATGATCCCTTCCCCTCTATTTATAATGAGGGAGACGGTCACAAGAGTAATCTTCTTAATCGGAAAAATGATCACCTTCGCCATCTTTAGTATTAAATGCTTACCGTCAGATAATTAATATTAGGCAAATCATTGTCGGATTTCCAGGGAGCTGATGTGTATTGCCTGAGTCCTGAGCTGTCAACTCTCCCGGCACGTTTCAGGCTGCTGACTGGACTTTGTACGATCGTCCATCAGTGGTGGAGTGAAGGGGAGATCGTGGGTTGAGGTCCCAGGGTCGTTATCTTCATTCTCATTTGATTGTCCATTGACCTTGATCGATGTGATCGTTGCCTTTCAAACTTGTGGTCCCGCAGTATGGCGAGGCCTCGTGGCATCGCGGGCCCTTGTGGCCTGGCAATCGTGGTCTCTTTGTGGTGGGGCTGAATCTGCGCTGGATTATGCTTCCCTGGGTGTCGTTCTTCTCGAACCTTATCCAAATAATGCCCATAACAAATATATTTTTACATTTTCAAAAATAATTTGCCTAGGCTAATTATTTTTTGAAAATTTTATCAATTAAATAATATTTAAATACATGAATTAATTACTCCATTAAATAATAGTTTTATAATTGAATTATTTTAAACATTAAATAAAATTTAACGACATGAAAAAAATTTCAAATTATGTTATAGATGCAGTTTGCGTTAAAAAATAAAGACTTTTTATTAATTTTTCTAAAAAATTACAAAATTCTAAATTATTTTCATTTTGTTTATATGTTAGTTTTTTATGACAACTAAGATATTAATTTTCAACATATTTATAAGATAATCTGAGTTGAATTTTTAATTAATTTTTTCATTTTTTTACATAATAATATATTATTACTTTTTTAGAAATAATTTTTACAAGGCTAGTTATTTTTTGAAAAATTAATTTTATCAATTAAATAACTTTTAAATACTTAAATTATTTTATCCATTAAATAATATTTCAATAATTGAATTATTTTTCTCATTAAATAATATTTAATTACTTCAAAAATTTCTTCTGATTGTGTTAAAGATGCCGGTTTGTGTTAAAAACTATCATCTTTTCTATTAATTTTTCTAAAAAAAATACAAAAATCAATTGCAAGTTATATTTTTTTAGAAGCTTGCTGCTAACTTCAATTCTTCAAATTGTGTTAAAAACATCAGTTTGTGTTAAAAAATTAATGTCGTTTCTATTAATTTTTTTAATAAAATATAGAAATATGCTATAAGTTATTTTTTTACAAAAACATCAGAAAGAGCATTGGGACAAGATAGAAGGAACAAGTAACATTATTGTTAAAGTTGTTAGGATTGCTTGCAACAAAACAACATGTTAAAGCTGTTAGGATTGCTTGCAACAAAACAACATTATTGTTGAAACGGTTATAACATTGCTTGCAACAAGACAACATTATTATTGAATTGTTATACCATTTCTTGTAACAAGACAACATTATTGTTGAAGATGCTATACCATTTCTTGTAACAAAATAATATTATTGCAATATGACAAAACATACATCAAAGGCGGTTTACAAAACAACACACACACATATCAAATGCATCTCTTGTCCTCTTATTTAAAGGATTCATGCATATGCCTCGTTTAAAGGGAAAAAGGAAAAAGAAGTTAATTATTTACAAACAAGCTAAGCAAAAAAAGAGAAAAAAAAGGGAAAAATAAACTATAAACCTTCAGAGCAAGCTTGATCATAATGAAACTAAGCAACAAAAGAGAAAGAAAATAAGGGACAATAAATAAATATTGAGAGCAAGCTAAAGTAGAATGAGAGTCAAGGGGATGCATTGGCCTTTTATAATGCATAGAGATTTTAGATGTCAGCTATTACATTGGATATGATATGTAATATCATATATTTATGTCAATTCCTAATATGAAACCAACATCTAATCTATGATCCTTCATAAACCTAGTTTTTTTTAATTATTTTGTTAAAAAAATTAATGTCTAATCTTTGTCTCTTCATATACCAGAATATAAATGCATCAAATTTATTTTGAATTATTTTGACTATTCCGTAGTCTTAGTAAAATGAAAGAAACTAATGATCATTAGAGAATTTTACAATTCTTTGCTCTTGGAAAATGGAAAATTAATTGTAATATTGTCATATCAGTAAATTAGTTATACATAAACAATTTGATTAAGAATTTAATTAATAAATTAATAAAAAATTATTTGACTATATATTATAAAAAATTCTTCGAAGTATAATCAAAGAACAATTTAACTGATAAATTAATAGTTTTTTTTAATGGTTGAGGAGCCATAGATTTTAAATATGGTTTAAATGTAAATACTACAAATTAAAAATAGAGTTACATTGTAATATTTTATAGAAAAACTACATACAAAACATTATTCTAAAGTATGAAGTCAACTTACTTCATTAAAATTGCATGCCTAGCTACATTTCTTGGGTAATTTGTAAGTTATAAAAGAAAACTAAAAGGTTTTACATCAAATAAAATAGAATGTGAGTGATTTTTTCAAAAGACACGTTAGGCTATATCTAAGAGATATGTTAGTCCACAATCAAAAGACATATTGATTTTCATCCACAAGACATATTTTTTCTCATCCTAAAGAAATGTTAGATCATATCTAAGAGATACAAAGATTCATTGTAATAGATATAAAGGTTCATATGCAAAAATATGATTGCCTATGGTTAAGAAACACAATGATTCATATGGAAGAATCACAACTATTCAAGTTCAAGAGGCATGGTAACCATTCCAAGCAATTGTTCATTGTCTATATAAGAGTGTTTTTTTTTCTTTTTTGAGTTTTCATAACTAGTATTCTACTTTCTATAAGAGAATTTTGAGGGCTTTATTGTATCTGGGGTAAAACTCTTCTATCTGTGTGAGAAGCTATTACTACACCCCTCAAAGCCAATCTTATTAATCTCTTGTCTCCTATTTTGAAATTTTACTTACAATGTGAGTGTAAAAATCTCACAATGGAGACAACTTCAAACACTACTATTGCTATGTTTAACCGTTAGGGTATGGCTAAGTTAGATCATTTTGATAGTTCAAATTTTACAAGATGAAAGAGAAAATGACTTTTTTGCTGACAACCCCCAAGATGTATTATATACTTGATTGAGATCTCTAGCCTCTCCCTAATCCTAAAACTGATGATTTTGATGATGTCAAGAAGGAAAGGAAGAAACATGAAAAAGATGCATTAGTTTGTCATGACCATATTTTGAACTCTCTTTCTAATCACTTGTATGAATTTCACACTTCAATGTCATCACCAAAAGAAATCTGGAATGCACTAAAAACTACTTATGAAAGTGAGAAGGCATAAACAAATTCTTATCCTTGAATTATTTTGATTTTAAAATTACTATTGATATGCCTCTCATGGATCAAGTCCATGAACTACAAATACTACTTTCTAGATTAAGAGATTTGGTCATAAGAATTCCAAATTCACTTCAAGTGGGAGCAATTCTATCAAGTTTGCCTCCTTCTTGAAATGATTATAGGAAAAAGATTTCACAGTCTATAGAAAATTTAACAATTGAACAATTCCAAACACATTTACGAATTGAGTGTGAGACTTGTGCCTATGGTACTTTGTTATTGAATTTGATTGTGAATGAAAATAAAAAATCTCAAGTGAAATATATGGAAAAGGATTCTAAAAAGACTTAAAACGACCTTAAAATCCAAAAGTGGTGGATTTAAGAAAAATAAGAAGAAGAACAAGTCCTGTTTTCTTATGGAAAGAAAAGACACTACATTAAAGAATGCAAGCATAAACTTGTTGAAATTAAGAAAGGTTTTTCCTTTGGAAAATCCAAACAAGCCCATTTGGTGGAATGCAAAGATAAGGAAATTGTGGCTATTGTTTTTGGTATGCATGTTAGAATAATCATAGAACTTAACGTTGCTACAATTAAAAGCATGGGCTGGTTCCTTGATTTAGGTGCAATTATGCATGTTTGCAACAAGAAGTCACTTTTTACTTTCTATATAGAATTGAATGAACTAGAGGATGTACTGATAGGAAATTGTGTCTCTATTAAAGTAATGGGAAAAGGAACAATTGCTAGGTTTACTTCTACGTAAAAGCTTATTATCATGAATTTTTCATATTCTTCAAATTAGAAGAAAATTAGTTTTTGCAAGTTTGCTATGCAAGAAATGATTTAAGATTGTTTTGGAGTCAAACAATGTAATTGTATCTAAAATTAATGTATTTGTAGGAATGGGTTATTCATTTGATGGCATGTTCAAACTTAGTATTAATGAAATAAATGTTAGTTCTACTTATATTGTTGAGTCTTCTTCTTTGTGGCATGCTGGATTAGCACATTTAAATTATGTGACACTAAAATTTATTTCTTCTAATAATTGCATTTCATATGAACATGATAATCATGATAAATGTGAAATGTGTTCAAGCAAAAATGACAAGAAAACTTTTTTCTAAAGTAGAATGTGAAACACAAATTTTAGAATTAATATATTATGATATTTGTGAATTAAATGGTAAACTAACTAGAGGTGAAAAAAGATCTTTTATTACTTTTTCTAAATCATCACTCATATTATACATTTATATATTTACTAAGAACAAAACATGAGGCTTTTCAAAAATTCAAGGAATTTAGATCTATTGTTGAGAATCAAATGGAAAGGAAGATTCAAATTCTCTAGAATGATTGAAGTGGTAAATATTTCACAACAAAATTCAATTCTTTTAGTGAAGAACATGGGATAACTCACTAAAAATTTGCTCCATTTACACCCAACCAAATGGATTGGTAGAAAGAAAAAATAGGACCCTAGTTGAAATAGTAAATTCCATGATTTTAAATACAGGGTTATCATGCAATTTGTAGGATGAAGCTTTACTTACTGCTTGTCACATTCATAATAGAGTTCCTTTAAAGAAGATTCATGATCACCATATGAACTCTGGAAGAAATAAAACCAAATTTGAAATATTTTAAAGTGTAGGGGTATATATGTCTTTTTATAGAATTCCATATTGTCGAAGTACAAAGCTAAGGACTAGAGGAATAAAATATTTTTTTGTTGGTTATATACAAAATTCTAAGCATTTAAAATTTTGGATATAGAATCTAATATTATTGTAGAATCAATATATGTAGAGTTTTTTGAGAAAAAATTTATCACAAATTCAATTATGTATGAACCAGAAAGTAACAATAATCAAAATAAATCTATGACATGATTCTCTTATTAATAATAAAAGAAAGGAAGTATGTGAATCATTAGAACCTAGAAGAAGTCAAAAGTATAGAAAAGAAAAATACTTGGATCATGAATTTATAGCTATAGATTCTATAATATTTCTAGTGGAAAGAAATAGAAATGATGTAGTTAATAAGATACTGGTATTATTAAGTATTGAAGATGATCCTAAGATACATAAAGAAGCAATGGCTCATAGAGATGTATCATTTTGGAAAGAAGCTATAAATGATTAAATGAATTCTGTAATGTTTAATAACACTTGGATCCTACTTGGCTTACCACCAAGGTCAAAACCTATAGGTTGCAAATGGGTCTTTAGGAAAAACTATAATACTAATAGTTCTATACAAGCCTTTAAGGCAAGATTAGTTGCTAAAGGTTTTACACAAAAGGAAGGCTTAGATTAGTTTGGTACTTATGCTCCAGTGGCTAGAATAACATCTATTAGAGTACTTTTTGTTTTGGCTTCTACCTATAAATTACATGTGCATCAAATGAATATGAAAATCACCTTTTTAAATGGTAATTTGAAAGAAAAAGTTTACCTGAAACAATCTAAAGGGTTTGTGCTTCCTGAAAATGAAAACAAAGTATGTAAACTTGTAAAGTCTTTATATAACCTTAAAAAGCTCCTAAATAATGACATTAAAAATTTGATTATATAATTTTATCTTTTGGATTTAGACATAATATAGCTGATAAATACATTTATTCAAAGTTCATAGTATGGAGTAATAATTTATCTCTAAGTTGATTGATTGCTTATTTTGAGCAGTAATATGTTTGGTATAAATCAAATCAAAAGGTTTTTGACTTCTATGTTTAAGATGAAATATTTGAATGAAGTTGATACGATTTTGGGGATAAAGGTTATAAAACATGATAAGGGTTTTTCAATTTGTCAAACGTATTATATAGAGAAATTATTGAATAAGTTTCAATATCTTAATACAAAGGAAAGCTAGCATTCCATATGATTCAAGTGTAAAGGTTGTGAAAAATAATGGTAGACCACTTGAACAATTAAAATATGCTAGTGCTATAGGAAGCTTGTTGTATGTTATGCACTGCACAAGGCCTAATATAATATATGCTATATGTAATCATTGCAAGTAAGTTTAGTATTTATCATTGGTTAGTAGTTGGAAAGATACATGGATACCTTAAAATAATTACGAATTTGAAATAAACTTATACAGATTTTCTCTCTATATTAGAAGGTTATTGAAATGCAAGTTGGATAACAAGTGCTTGTGATAATAAATTCACAACATGGTGAATTTTTATACTGATTAGTGGTGCTATAAGTTGGGCATAAAAAAAACAAACATATATCTCACATTCTAAAATGGAAGTAGAATTTATAGCTTTGGCTACTGTAGGTAAGGAAGAGTTGTGGCCACAACCAATGCTATTTATTTCTTTGTAGGGCGATAGTGAGACTACTATGTTTAATGCATATAATAATGTATGCAATTGAAAATTTAGATATATTAGCCTAAAACATGATTATGTGAGAGAATTGATCTCTAGTATTGTCATGACAATTATTTATGTCAAATTTGCAAATAACTTAGTGGATCCTCTTACCAAACCTTTGCCAAAAGATACAATACAAAGGAAAACTTATGGTATGAGACTACATTAAATCCATTTAACGCCAATAATGGAAACCCAACTTTGAATTACCTAAAGTATTCTCAAAGTCTATTGGGTAATGAGTTATTGAAAAATAGTTTCTGTTTAGCCTAAGTCCCATGTAAATAGTACTTACTGTCATGCAAGATAGTGAACACTATTTTTAATGAAGTTATTATTTATGAAATATTCAAAATGAAAGGAATACGTAAAGGAAACTCCAGCTATATGAATATAAGGCAGTGCCACCTCGAACAAGAGTTTAAAGAATGTTCATGCTTATAAGTATTCACATAAAATGAGATTGTTTAGCACATGGCTATAATAGTACCAAGGCTTAACTCATAAAATTTTTTATATGTGAAATGTTTTCTATTTTTCAATTTTTTAGAAGAATTCATATATATTCTCTTCAAAATTGCAAATAGTTTATATATTTTTTAACTTTTTATCTCTTGTCAAGTCAAGAAGAACATTCTCTAACACTACTAGTGGTGATCAGAAGAGCACACAGTGATTCTCTATCCGATGTGAAACCTCATGCTGTCTTGATACCAGCCCCATAACAAGCCCACCTGATTTCAATGTTCAAACTTATGGAGTCAATGCCTTTGCCTTTTAACATATTTGGAACTTGAGGGAGATGCAGTGAATGCTCTTTGTTCTATTTACACCATTGGCCTTATCCCTTTGCTTGTCAATCAAATTCCACAAAATGACTGGGTGTCTACTTATGGAATTAACTTCTGTAGTGAAAATATATACCGAGTGTCTTGAATCCAAGGTACAAAGATTTGTGACTTATGTGAATTTTGGTAGGAACACAGTCATGTCTAAAGTAATTATATGTGTTTGCTTGGGGACTTACCAACATTAAGAAACTCTTCAGGTGGAACAAAAAGACAGAAGCTTAATAGCAAGTCAATGCCCACAAAAGCAAGTCTTGAACCGCCCTTCAATTGGAGGGTTCTTGATTCATTGTGGACAGAACTCAATTACTCAAAGTAAATGTGTTGGAGTTCTAAAGATTTGTTGACACATGTTTTGGTGATCAACCTCCTAACTGCAGAAATGCCTACACTAAATGGGAAATTGGGATAGGAGATTTATACTGATGTTAAGAGAGATGAGGTGAATCAGCTTGTAAATGAGTTGCTGATGGGAGAAAAGGGGAAGTGATGAAGTAGAAACCATGGAATGGAAGAGAAAAGCAAAGGAAGATAATATGCTAGTTGGTTCTTCATACATGAACGTGGAAAAAATAATTGAAGAGGGGCTACTAAAACAAAATAAGATTAATATCAATCATCAATTATAGCACTCGCTTCTTCAATAGTGCAGTAATAACATGCATTGCTATCTTTTAAACTTTACTCCTTTTGTTTCCTGTTTCAATTCCTATTACCAAAAAAGAAAACATCATTTTTGACCAAATTTTTTGCTCTTGTTTCTATTTTCTAAAAGAAGGGGGTCAAGTTGTCAATAGTTTTTTTGGTGAATGCTAAGGTATCTATAAAAAAGTCAGGTTCCAACACTTTGAGGAGGTGGCCAAATGAGAAGAAGGCATAAATGAAGTGTGTCAATCAAAATTTTTTATCAATTTTGCTTTTGTGACCACACATAATTTTATATTTACATGATATGCCTTGTTAGTCCTTGATCTATTTGCTCACACAACTACCAAGTTGACAAAAAAATCTTCCTTTGTGTCACAAATTGGACATGGCAACTGGTTCGATAGGTAAGCATGTTTAATTTCGAATGAAATTTAGCTTAAAAATCAAGCATGAAGAGAAAGTCCTATGGTGCAAACTTAGGAGCAAATGCAGTTGTATGTTATTTTTTCGTATTTTTCCTATTTGGGAGTATTTATGTCTTTTTAACATAAATCATTTATCTAGTACGAGTAGAAAACATATATTGTGATCTCTATATTTTTATCTTCATGTATGTATAAGATAGTGTGTTAGAACTCCTTTGAATTACAAGAAAATCCCTTATGTCAACTTGGAAAAAGTGTATCTACTTGTGTCATTAGCACTTTGGCTTAGAATGCTCTTTAGGGAATACGTCCGATGACCCAGGGGGCATTATGGCACAGACTAGGAATCAAAATGTGGTGGCTTAGAGACTCTTATACACACTCAAAACTATGTAATGATGCATATCCCTATCCTTATTAAAAAAATTCCTTTCTCATTGTACACTGGAGGCTACTTATTTGGTGTCTTCATTGAGACTTAGTATGCAAGGATGATTTGACTATACACTCATGTTTGCATCCTTATTAAAAAAAAATTCCTTTCTCATTATACATTAGAGGCTACTTATATAGTGTCTTCATTGAGACTCAGTATGCACGGATGATTTGACTATACATTCATGTTTGCCTACGGACATGTAACACATAAGATTTCCTTATCTAGGCAATCGAAATCTATTTTGCCTCATTATTTTTTGAAGTGTGGCCTAAGTTTATTGGAAAACTAGTAATTTAGCTAAGAGTTAACATCATGTGTCACATGGTACAACTAGAAGAGCTACCAATCCATGACAATTGATATTAAAGAGCAGTTGTGCTAGAGAGAGTGAATTGGGTGAGCTATAATTGGTGGATTCAGCTTGTCAAAAGCATATGAGGGTTGTGAATGGAGTAAACATTCATTAAAATAGCAAAAGGACATTGCTAAGGACTTGACTACGAGGGTAGCAAAAGGTTGGAGTGACTTGAAGGCTAGTGTGCAAGATATTGCATTCAAAAGAGTGAAAATGGTGCATCAAGTGCAAACGTGTATGGAAGTTGATAGGCTTGTTGTACAATAATGAGACATTGATTATGCACTCGTTCATTGTAATACTCAAAGGAATAAAAAATCATTCAAAAGGTTAAGAGATTTGACAGCTTATTTAGTAGGAGAAAGCCCTGAGAGAAGCCCTGGTCTTGTGAAAATGACTTGACCATGTGCATAAGGGGCATATGAGTTATCGGTGAAGCCATGGTCATGATAGAAAACATGGTCACAATAGACAATTAACATATCCTACAGGATGACACATCTGAAGAGATGTGTTAAGTAGACAAATCTTATTAGAGGAATCTAAAATTATGTAAGAGGGCATGAATCTTACTCGAATGAGTAAGCCTAGAGGGGATAGACTTGATCTAAGAGGGATTGATTGTGCACAATAATCAAGTGGAGAGCTGTAACGTTCAACTACAAGATTTGAAATGAGATACTAGAAGAGCTAGTACATCATAGTCCCAGGACAAGCATCAATAATATAAGATGTAGTGAGCTAGAGCTACATAGTCATATGGTGAAGTTGTGACAATGACTTGAGGAGTAGTAAGCTAGCACTACTTAGTCGCAAGACAAACTTTGAAGAAATAACCATAGGGATCATAGTTGCTTGTGCACAAGCAAAGTTAAGCTCGAGCTAGAGTGTAGGATACTCTATGCTCAACCCCTATCAAGCTGTTGATGTGGGAAAGCCAACAACTGGATGCATTAAAAGAATGAGTTATCACGAGCATGCACTCAAAGAAGAAGTCATAAGAAGGATGCACTCAAACTAAGTTACGAGGGTTTAGACATTGAAGAATGTTGCTTGATAAGTGCCAAGAGAAAAGGCACTGATCATCAAAGAAGTGGTTAAGAGGGCCAAGATACTAGTGAGTGGCTATGAGGGTCGCGGGGGGAGAGCCAGTATCAACTTCAAAGATATAGCACTAAAGTGTGTAAACCTAAAAAGGGTTGTGAGAGCCAAGATACTAGATAGCATTAACTCCAAAAGGCTATGATGGATCCTTTCAAAGAGGGTCAAGAGGATCCATTTAAGTATGAAAGTGATGTAGCTAAGTATAGTGGATTGATCAAACTCAATGCAGGTAGACTTGTAAGCAAGAAATAGGACTTGTAAGCAAGCCATGTTTTGTTAGTCAGGAATGGGGCTTATGCAAGAGCAAGGCATGAGACTTGCATCTCTCACATCAATAGAATAGGACATTAGATGTAGGGCTATTTGTTAATAAGTGGTTTAAAATTCTAAGCAAGCATACAAGCTATGGAGGTAGCACACACTTAAGCTATAAAGGTAATGAATTGAGACCTGGACAACATGCATGCAAGCTAAGGGGTAGTGAGGCAAGCACAAATTGTAAAGGTAAGAACCTAAATGCTATAGAGGCAGTGTGATTGGAGAAGTTATAAAGGTGATGAATGGAGAACTATAGAGATAGTGGCACATGAGAGAGTATCTAGACAATGAAACAGAATCTACAGAGGTAAATCACAAAGTTTGCAAAGGTAACAATATGAAGGTTGCCAAAGAAGCAAATTCTTAATGGTGCGAGTTCAAGGAGGCAAAACCAAGAGGAAATCAAAGAAGGAGCTGAGTAGTAACAGACTGCTAACTATCCTAAAAGCTATATCAAGTTGAGGGTACAATTCATCAAAGCTCACTACTATAAAAATACACTTACATGTCAATTATATTACACAAACTACATCCATTTAGAAACTAACATTTATCAGAGTGCATTGTATGTTAAAACATTTTATGTTGATTTTCAAATGGACTTGAAAAAATGTTATAATGTCGACTTATTTTATGAATTAGCATATTTTCTTTTAAAAAAAAATTAACAATCTTTGTTTAATAAAAAAACCAATGTGAATATTTTTTAAAAAAAAAGTTACAACGTTGACTTTTGTATTGAACCAATGTGTAAAACCAATGTTACAATGTTAATTTATTTTATGAATTGGATGTCTTTTCTTTGAAAAATTAATGCATCTCCATTTCATAAAAAACCAATATGAAATAATTTTTAAAAAAATACAACATCAATGTTTGTATTAAATTGACATGTAAAACGATGATGACGTTAGTTTTATATAAAAAAAAACTAACATCTTTTCCCTATATTTTTTTTTTAAAAAATCGACATGTAATTGTTTTAGCTTCCTCCATTTAAAGAAACATGATGCTAGCTACATAATTTTCAAAAACCTACCACTACATCCCAATTTATACAGAAACAAAATTCCCAATATCCATATCTCCTAATTCCACCAAACAATCACCCTAACAAAATCCCAATTTTCACAACTTCATATATTTAACAAAAAATTCAAGACATTAAAGTTACAAAACTAACAAGTTAAAATTAAAACATGTCAAAACAACAATTTGATATATCTAACCTTGTCCTCATGGTTAGCCTATTATAGGAACTTGGTGCCACACATAACATTGCAATGTCAAGGCCTTTCTTGCCAAATTTGTCTCAAATTTTCCTTTTAATTGTGAATCCACAATATTACCAATATCCCATAAAGGCAACATGTAATCAACACATTTTGCAATGTGATTTTTCTCTTCGATTTTGGCTATTACAAGCTAGCCTATAATTGTTTCAAGCAAAACAACTCCAAATTTTAAGAAAATAAGAAGTTGGGCCTATGAAACCCAAAGTTACAATCCTTTCAATTTAAGTAAAATTTTAAAAAATATTAACAACAAGTAAGCATCTAGTTGATACTAAATAAATATTTAAATGAAAACTGGTAATACCCCTCCTTGAAATAGCAAATACCCTTGAGCTAAAGGGGAAGGTACTCTAATGGCTACTTGGGTGTTACCTAAACAACCATCATAGTCATGATGATGACAAATTTATTCAACCCAATTAAGTAAGAGAAGTTTTCCCCATTGATCTCCAATGTCGTCAATTTCTATTTGAGTGCAAGGACTTTGATTTCCTTTAAAGTACTACAAGTTTATATAAAACTAACATGTTAAAATCAAAATATAAATGTATATGTGTTTATAAAAACAAAAACATTTATTACTTTATATGAATCTTGGCTTTTCTTCATTTGAGTGATTATTTCACTCAAATACCTCATAACAATATATCTACACACCACATTTTCTTTCTTATGATGGCATTACAACAAATTGAATATGTACTTAAATAAACATTTTAATTCATGAAATTATTTTGACTATTATAAAAGGTATTTAAGATGATCAAAAAATGTACTTTTACATTGATCTATTTTGCATTACTTCGTAGTCTAGGGCTGCTCATGTAAAAATAAATCTTAAGAGATTTATTCAATCAAATTAATGTAACAAATCAATATATTAATAAATTATCTCATATATAAATAAATCTCAAAACTAAATTTTACAAATCAACTCACATGTCAATTATGCTCTTGACATACTTATGTGGTTCATGTCCTATTGAATTAAGCTAGTACATATAATTTCTCTTCGGATAAATAGTGCACAACATCTAATGACTCATATAATAGAAGTTAATAAAAAAATTATCAAATAACATTACAAAGAAATAATAATATTATAAAACATATCATGAACAATTATCAAACTAACATAAAAAAAATGTTATATTTAATAAAGATACTTTTAAATATAAAACTTAAAAAGAAAGTAAAGAATTTCTTTAAATTCTAAGAGTATTAGTCTCATGATTTATCTCATGATTATTATTAGAAAAATAGCTTCTAACTTCCATTTATCAAAAGAAATATTTGATGAAAAAAATTATAAAAAACACTAACTAGACCAATCAATTATGTAATTAAACATAGTAGAATATAGAAAATTAAATGAGTTTAGGATTGCCTAGTCATCCTACTCAATACTCTTGATTCTCTGGCTTTGATAGAATCCTAGCTCTGGATGACTCTAGTCCTTTACTGGAAAATTCTCTATGACTACTCTCTGATAGGAGAAAGTATTTGACTTAGAGTCATAGGACCTATAA
Organism: Saraca asoca; assembly: GCA_026873985.1. Taxonomy (NCBI): domain Eukaryota; kingdom Viridiplantae; phylum Streptophyta; class Magnoliopsida; order Fabales; family Fabaceae; genus Saraca; species Saraca asoca. The sequence goes on along the minus strand of JANHAO010013041.1, from coordinate 2,083 downwards.
CTTATCTAATATATATCTGTGACCTAATAGGCTTAGGTACCACCCATCAAAGTGACCCAGTCCAATACCGAAAACATTAAGCTATAGTACCATTGGGCTTATTACATAATGTCATATAAATTAATCATCCTTATTACCTTAAACATTAATAGAATAAATTTATGAATCAGGAACTCCATAATAGAAATAATTCAAAAAAATCTCCCACTTGGATGACAAATTCATAAACTATGGCCACTTCTAATTAATGTCAATGTAATCATGGTACTATCACACCTATAAAACTGTCAAAATCATAAGCTTCCAATGATGTAGATCACTATATCCAAAAGGTATATAATGTCATACATGCATTGTACACTTACACTTCAATGACTAGTCACAAATCATGCTCAACAAGATTTGCACAATAGTAAATGTGACAATATGCAAATTTCCACGCATAGTCCTAGTATCCACCCAAGATACCATTTGAGACCAAGCTCTAAATGTCTCAACACAGTAATGAGACAGGATTCAAAATGTCTCTAATCATATGGCATAACCAAATAATGTGCACAAATATGGAAAAATCATGAATATTTCACTCATACATATCCCGAGATATCAACAGCAATAATTTATTGTTTCAACATAAAACTCCCACTAACCCTGAACACTAAAAAGGCTTAGTCAAATTCATTACATATATTTGTTCTTGAATAATTTATAATTAAGCCTTTGGTTAGTAGATCTACAACCATGCAATTCATGGCAATATATACAATGTTTGCATACCTTTTCTCTAATAAACTGATGTTTGACATCAACCCTTTTGTATGGGTAGTATAACTATTATTTTAGAGAAGATTATTTCGACAATATTGTCGAAACACATGGTTAAGATTCTAGAAATGTTTTCTCCAATTATAAATCCTTAACCTAACAACCTTACAAATAGCTTAACAACATGCGACACATTCTACCTCCATAACAAAGGTTGTTGTTATTGACTTCTCATTACTTGCCATGCAACAGCTCCTTATAACATCACGAAGAAGTATAAGCTAGATAACCAGCACATTCATAGCCTAAGTAGCCTAAAACCATGAGATGTCCTGATCTCTGATAGGTTAGAACATAATATATTTATACCCCACAGGTACCACATTACCCCTTTTGTAGTAGTCCAATATCTCTAACCAGGATCGCTTAGGTATTTCCCTGGTACACTAATAGCATGCGCTATATCAAAAATTATACATACCTAAGCGCACATTCGGCTACCTACGATTAACCCATATGGGACATTTTGCAACTATCACTTTCTTCATCATTTTGATGACATTGAGACTTTATAAACTCATCCTATGAATAGGTGATAAACTTCGAGAGCAATTGGACAAGTTGTATCCTTTTAGGATACCATCTTTAAGACAAATCAAAAACATTCTGTGATTCAACTCAATGAGATTTGCCATAAACACAGTATATGCATCTACTAGTTCCATCACTTTAAAGTATTGTACCAACCTTTTGCATTGTCTTAGTCAACATGTTCATATCATTACATGCAAGGAGAATGATATCTATATATAGAACTAATATTACTAAATTACCTGTAATCAATATCATATATATGTGTTGGTCTACCTCATTCTCCTTGAACCTAAAAGATGTTACCATCTCATCAAACTCGAGATATTATTGCCTAGATATTTGCCTTCAACCATATATATGGATTTCATAAATTTACACGCACAAGGTGTTCACCACTCTTTTCTTAGGACCCAGCTGATTTACTTATATGACTTTTTGACAAATCACCATTTTAAATGTATATGATGTAGCACTAAAATTTAGCTATTTATCTACCTCATGCCTTTCATGTTCCCTTTAGTATTCCTTTTGGTTTTGAAAAATCATTTACATCTAATAGGCTTGCATCCAACAGGTAACTACACAAGATCCCACACATTGTTCCCATACGCTGAAGTCAATTCATCTTTCATAGTATCATTCTGTTAGTCTGGATGGGTGCCTTAGACCAATTTGATTGAGTTCTAGTGCATCCTAGACTATACATTCTGTGCATTTAGATATA
>JANHAO010013040.1:0-16071 GCA_026873985.1 Saraca asoca | reverse complement strand
TTGAATGAGTTAACTTCTCACCATGGACTTCATCTTAAGTATGCAATGCACGATGAATGCAACATAAGATGAATAATGAACCTTTAATATCCAAATCCACAGAATGTTTAGTCATGGATGCAATAGGGTCCAATCAAATTGGCCCTAGGGCACCCATTTATACTAACAAGGATCAGTCAAGTCACTATAAGGATAGAACCTTGTTCTCTAGGGAGATTGAGATAGAACCCCTTCCTTACTAATTCAAAGTCCCTGCAATTCTATCATATGATCTGAAAAATGATCTTTATGACCACTTGGATGCCTTTAACATCTAGATGGATCTCCAGATGACCAACCCCTTTTTTAAGTACTATGTTTTTCCAGCTACTCTTGGAGATGTGCCTAGGGTATGGTTCAAGAACCTTTCAGCTCGTAGCATTAGAAGCTAGAAGGAGTGCCATTAGAGCTCTGAGGAGACAGCTCGTGCCATCTTGTCACCTTACCACAATTTTCCAGCAGAGAGATGAGTCATTGAAAGATTATATCACCAGGTCCCACAGTAAGGTTAATAACGTAGATAACCCTTCAAATGATAGCATTCTGATGGCGATCTTAACAAGTCTTCAAAAAGATGGAAAGTTATACGAGAACATTTACAAGTCTCCGGTAAGAAACCTAGGAGAATTTTATAAGCAAGCTGCAAAAGAGGTCAGATGGTAGAAGACCTTCAGTTCGAAAAGGCCTAGATAAAGAAGTGACACAGGTGGCTCTACCTTCAATCGGAGTAAGAAAGGAAGTAGCTATGGAAAGAGCAAAGTGAGTTAGAATGCCAGCACTGAAGTTCAATTAGCTAAGAAAGCAAAGAAGGAGCGACCTAAGCATCTAGGTCACTGTGATAATTACAACATCCTGTTTGACACCCCAGATAGGATATTTGCCATAAAAAAGCACCTAAAGGATTTTGGACATCCTAGGCCCCTGAAAAGCCCCACACAAGTACAAAGACATCGATAGGTTTGCACCTATCATAATGATACCGGGCACAATACCTCAAAGTGTAGGTTATTCAAAGACATGATCGATGACCTAATTAGAAGAGGTTGTCTGGGAGATTATGTGGTACGACCTGCGGGGTAACAACCCCAACGATCCTAGTCATCAGCTTTGCCATCCCAATAAGCCGAGCAAAAGCAATCAGCTCTGGTAAGGAATATTTACACCATCCATGGTAGATCGCACATTGCAAGAACTTCACATGAGTCACACGAGCATTATGTGCAAAGTGCAAGCTATGTTTTGTCTATGGATTATGAGTCAGAAAGATCCACTAAGAGAGCTAAGATTTCTTCTAAATGCATCATTTTCACAAATGATGATGCACGAGGAATCCATTTACCCTATAATGACTTTCTCGTCACATGGGTGAATGTTAGCAACACCGAGGTATGGAGAATTATGTTGGATACAGGAAGTTCTGTGAACATCATGTACAAAGGGTGCTTTAAGCAAATGGGGTTGAATGAAAGCCATGTGAAGCCTTTGCCAGAAGCCTTTTTTGGCTTTACCGGAAATGCTATCTTCCCAATAGGGCAAGTTAGACTTCCTCTCACTTTGGGGAACCAGAATTATCGAGCCACAGTTCTAGCCAATTTCCTAATCATTGACTGCCCTTTAACCTATAATATAGTACTGGGACGGCTTGCAATGAATGACTTAGATCTGGTCATGTTTACTAGAATATTGATAGTATGATTCCCAACCCCCAATAGAGTCAGGTGTGTGTGAGGATAACAGTACACTACCCAACAGTGCTATGAAGACACTATTAAAATTAGGGAGAAAGGGAAGAGAGTTAATGTGATCTCAAGTAAGGAACACCAAGCTTCGAGCATCGTGGGAGTAAGTTACAATCTTAACCCTCATGACCTAGATGCAGAAAGGGAAATCAGACCTATTAAAGAGCTCAAAAAGGTGTAGGTCAGTGAGGCAGATACTCAGAGATGCCTTAAGTTAGGGAAGAACTTACCCCACGATGTGAAAGCTCAGCTGGCCGACTTTTTGAAAATGAATCTGGATGTCTTTGTGTGAAATCATGAAGATGTGGTGGGGATTAACCTTAAGATTATATCACACAAGTTGAACATAGATCCCCACCATAAACTAGTTTGCCAAAAGAGGAAACCATTAACAGTCGAATAATGTATAGCTCTTAAGGAGAAAGTAGACAAACTTTTGGCAAATAAATTCACCCAAGAAGCCCACTACCCGACCTGGATAGCAAATTCTATTCTAGTAAAAAAAAAAAAGGTAAGTGGAGAATATGCATAGACTTCATTGACCTCAACAAAGCTTGTCCAAAATGATAATTTCCCATTACCTAGAATTGACTAGCTCATCGATACAACAGTCAGACATTAACTCCTAGGCTTTATGGATACTTATTTAGGGTATAATCAGATACCCATAGAGCCCTCATTCATTATAGATTATAGACTTTACTATTATAAAGTGATGCCCTTTAGGCTAAAGAACACAGGAGTGACCTACCAGCGGCTAATCAATAAGATGTTCAGAGAACAAATTGGGAGGAATATGGAAGTCTATATGGATGATATGCTTGTAAAGTTCAATCAGGTCATGGAACATGTGCGGGACTTGGAAGAAATGTTTCATATCCTAAGGAAGTACCAGATGAAGTTAAATCCACTCAAGTGTGCATTCAGAGTGTTTTCAAGAAAATTTCTCGAGTTTATGGTAAATAGCAGAGGGATTGAAGTGAACCCAGAGAAAACTAAGACACTCATTGACATGAGGTCCCCAACTGGGGTCAAAGACGTACAAAGCCTGATTGGTCGAGTTGTTGCACTTGGCAAATTTATCTCTAAGGCAACTGATAAATGCAAGTTATTCTTCGATGTTCTAAGGAAGGCTAAGCGATTTGAGTGGACTAAGGAATGCGAAGCTGCCTTCCAACATCTGAAGGAATACTTGGGCCAAGCTCCACTATTGTCTAAACTGTAGGAAGATGAGACTCTTACTCTCTATCTGGGAGTGTCCCAGCATGCTATGAGCACAGCCCTTGTGCAAGATGAAAATGGGACCTAACTCCCTATGTATTATATGAGTAAAAGGTTGGCAAATGCAGAGGAGAACTACACGCTAATGGAGATGCTCACCTTTTGTCTCATGATTACTTCTAGAAAATTATAACCTCACTTTTACGCACATACCATCGAGATAACCACTCAGTACCCACTGAGGCAAACATTGCAAAAGACGAACACCTCAGGGCATCTACTTAAATAGGCTATCGAGCTGGCCCAGTTTGATATACAATACAAGCCAAGGTCAATAATGAAGGGACAGACACTAGCAAACTTCATTGCAGAGTTCATTAGACTGGTGGAAAATGAAATGGAGACTCCAAAGAAACCATGGTGGGAACTTTTCATAGACGAGTCCTCTTGTGAGCAAAAGGCAGGGGCAGGAGTATTGTTAATCTGCCCAAAGGGACATAAAATCCTCTTCACACTATGATTTGAATTTTAAGCTACCAGCAACAAGATAGAGTATGAGGCACTGCTCGTAGGACTCTATTTAGCAACAGAGGTACAAGCTGAGAATCTGAGGATCTTTTGTGGCTCTCAACTCATCATTTGTCATATAAAGGGCGAGTACCAGGCAAAGGGATTGAGAATGGCTGCTTACCTCTACAAAGTTTGGGAGTTACTTAATAATTTCCAAAAATATAAGATCAACCAAGTCCCACGAGCTTAAAATGCACATACAAATGCACTAGGTCACTTGGCCACAACCAAAGACACAGATTTCTTGGGTACAGTCCCAATGGAAACTCTCCCATCACCAAGCATCAACTAAAAAGATGTCCTTACAACAATTGTCATAGCCCAAGACTCGTGGATTAGCCCAATCCTGAAATATCTATGAGACAGTGAGCTCCTAGAAAATAAGTCAGAAGTATGCCGAATACGAGCTTGATCTGCTAGGTACTGCATTATTGATAACATGTTCTATAGAAAGGGCTTTTCAGCTTCGCTTCTTAAGTGTCTTGATGGCTTTGATTGTGACATCATCCTTGAAGACATCCATGCCAGGCATTGTGAAAATCATGCTAGGGGCCTATCTCTAGCTCAAAAAGCACTCTGACAAAGTTTCTTCTAGCCAACCATGAAAAAGGACACAATCAGCCATGTTAAATGATGTGATAAGTGTCAAACATTCTCCAAGGTTTCCTGAGCCCCTCTAGCCAGTCTTCAGCAAATGGTTAACCCTTGGCCCTTCATGATATGGGGCATTGATCTGATTTGACATCTTTCAATAAGTCATGGCAATTGCAAGAGTTAGCTAAAATCTCTTCCTTAAAGATTAAGAAATTTGTTTAGAGCAATATCATCTGTAGGTTAAAAGTTCCTCAATAGATCGTAATAGATAATAGGACTCAATTCACCAATGAGTAATCCATCAATTTTTGTAGTGATCTGAGGATTAAGAAAAGCTTCTCAATGGTTGACCATCCTCAAGCTAATAGATAGGTCGAAGCTGTGAAAAAAATCATCAAGCAGATCCTAAAAAATAAAATTGGAGGCTAGGAAAGGAGCATGGGTAGACAAGTTACCGAAAGTACTATAGGCCTATAGAACCATGGCTTATAGCACTACAGGAGAGACTCCCTTCTCGACAGTATATAGATCTAAGCGATGATATTAGCGAAGTATGAAGTAACTTCTCACCGAAGAGCAACTTTCAATCCAGAGGAAAATGATTAGCTGCTTGCTGCAAGCCTTGACATTATTTAAGAGCTAAGAGACATAGCTTGCCTCAAAATTACAACTTACCAAGAATGGATTGCGAGGTATTATAATAAAAAGGATGGAACTCAAAGCTATAAAGCAGGTAACCTCGTATTGCGACTCATTCTGCCTGGAGCTCACAAGCCCAGCAAAGGTACCTTTGGGCCAAATTGGGAAGGTCCATACATAATAAAAAAAACCCTGGGCAACGGATCATATTACTTAGCTAGCATGGATGAGGCTAAATTCTATCAAGCATGGAATACCGAGCATCACCGTCCGTATTATCAATAAGAGCAGACTTGGCTTTGCAATTCTGTATTATTGTTTAAACCTAAATAAAGAGGTCTGAAATTCATTTTTCAATTGTGTTTATTAAAAGATTCCCCAATGTACTTCTTGTCTAAAGTAAACTAGCCACAAAATTAGTCTTTTCTTATGATCGACATAGAGCTAAAACTTAGATAATATCCTACCTAGTTATCTCATAAAGTCCTGAAGCTTGTAAATTTGCTAGTTCATACTAGCACTATAAGGTCTACCAAGCTAGAGTAATAGGCTACAATTTAACAATTTCTATGTTCAACTTATCAATTACTTAACTTGATGCAATAATTGCTTGTAAATTGCCAATCAAGCATTCCTGACATCCAAATATTGAAAGAACTTGAAAAGTAAACTGGTTAATACATGCAACAAAGATAAACATATCACACAAAAATTTATAAAGATGTTTCAACTACATTCAGATTGTCTAGTAGTATTCAAAACAAAAGCAAGACCAAAACACAACAAAGCAATTTAAGAAGAAGTTGGAGGACCAGATAGGTCCTGAGAAGCTAAAGAGTCCATAGCAGGTACAAGTGGATTCTCTGTCATTTGTTCTTTAGGTCCTACCATGGCTACTCCTCGTGGCAGTGAGCTATTTTCAACATGGTCAATATCTTGAGCAAGAAGATTGCCAACAGTTTTAGTACTCAAAGTCGAAGTCTCCTCTGTATCCTTAATAAAGCCCTGAATGATTGCTTCGATCTCTCCACCGAAGAATAAGAAATCAAATTCAGGATGCTTCTACCACAAGGTATACATGAAACCATCAGTTGTCTCAAAGATTGCAACTTCCTCAGCACGGGCCACTATGGTTGACGTTTCCTCTTTGACCTTAGTGATTTCCTCCTCAACTTAGGTAACCCTCTTAGTAACTCGCTTTGCCTCCTCTTCAGCTCATACTACCTTCTTCTCAGTATGAGTTACCTTCTCTTGAGTAGCCTGCAACTGCTTCTCACAAACTTCAGCTCCCTTCACTAAAACTCCTCCCTCCTTTGCCTTAACTCACCAAGAGCTCTATGAAGTCCTAAAGATATACCAGCCATCTCATGAGCCAAGGCTTCTTCAACCTCTTTCCTTGCACCTCAAAACTTTCCAGTCTCTTCCTTAGCTCTGCCACTTCATTAGTCGTTGCTGCTAGGCTATCCTCGAGCTTACCTCACTCCACCTCCCAGCTTAAAATCTCCTCCCTAATCCTTATCGTCTCCAGAGCCCCCTTGATAAGGATCATAAGAGGTTAGGACACATGTAAAAAAAAAAAAAGGAGAAGTAATACCGACTAGAAGGCAGTGACAAGCTAGTATGTCCACTGAGGTGCTACCTCGTATCCCCTTATCCTCTAGAGACTTTGAATGATAACTTAAGATCTAATCTACATTCTTGTCTAGAATGCCATAACACATCAAGGTCTTGGGTCCCAAGCTTTCAGAAACATCCTCCAAAATGTCCTTGGATTCTTTGCCTAAATCAACAACAACCTTTTTCCCCTTGTCAGTCCTTTGTCCCTTGGGAAGAGGCTCGGCCAAAACTTCTTCACGTGGTCCAGAGGCCTTGGTACTCCTTTCTTAACATCAGGAGGCCTCAATTGTGAAATAAGGACTTGGGTGAGCAAGGTCTCCTCCGTAATCACCAAGGAGGAAGGGAGGTCAATGTGAATAGAAGCTAAAGCACCACCAGAGGAGGAAGGATGACCAACTTGAGTAGAAGCTGGAGCAGTAGCAGAGGAAGAAGGGAAACTTATGCTAAAAGAAGCTGGAGTGCCAACAAATGAAGAAGGACAACCAGCCTAAGTAGAAGCAAGAGTGGTAGTGTACCTCAGTCTCACTAAAAGAGAAGGCATGATAAGGTTGACTCTCCCCATATTACTCTAATCCTCTACTAGAGTGACCTCTTTAACACTTCATTCTTTGATATCTAACGAGATATTAAGAAGCTTAGTACCAAGGGCAGGAGAGAGCCTGTATGTTCATAAAATCTCTTTGTCAAATTTTAGATCATTCTGAAAGTATTCAAAGGCAGTGAACTAATCAAGCATTACAGCCTCCTCCTCCTTTAACTATGGCCTATCCTTCCTAGTTCCTTCTGAAAGAAGCACAACAAAGATTAGCTTGGAATAAGGCAAAAATAAAATTAACCTATGTGCACTCAACTCGCTTACCAAGATTCAAAACAAAACTAAAGTTTTAGAGACAATGCAAGAATGGGCAGGAAACATAAAACTAACAGGTCTTGTAGTGCCCTACATAGGATTTTCCCTTAACGTCCCCTTGAGGTAAAATTTTCCTATATTTAGATGGATGGGCCAAGAGATAATAAATACCTTCTCGCCATCGAATACTTTTGATACCATAGAGATTGCTAAAAACCTTGACCAAAAGGGGTAGAAGACCATTTCTCAAATAAACAAGAGTTAAAGAAATCAGACTTGAATATGTATTCAGAGTCAACTGGGTAAGGGAAAGTCTTAGTTCATTCAAAAAATTGATTATGAAGGGGGCAACTGGGAGCCTAAATCCAGCACCAAGTTGTTGGATGCTAATGCTATAAATTTCTCAAGAGAATGTGCGGCATGGTCACTACGAGAAGGCGTTAGCATGTGGCATCCCTTCAGAAAAAAGTATGCTTTAGCTATCCCTTCAAGCTCTCTCAGCTTGACTGTTAAAAAATGGCATATGAAAGGGGAACGAGTTACAGAATCCTCAGGCTAGGAGTGAGCTTCAAACTTATTAGCAACCTCACCACTCTGGAAAGTCACACCCCCAATGACATGGAGTGTTTCCTTGCTTTCTTCGAACTTGGTGTCTTCACTAACTATTAAATGGCGACAGCGTCTATGGGGCTGAGACTGATCCTTGACTCTAAACAATTCATCCTAAAAGGAAGGTCACTATCGCCTCAAGTCATCTAAACCCAAAACTCAAATTATAAGGAGGATTTTGACTATTGGGCCAATGAAGCCAAAGAAACCAAGTAAAAACTCCATCACTGCCAGAAATCCTAAATGTCTACTAACAAATGAACTAAGTATAGCTAAAAGAAAACACAAAAAGACTCAACCAACATTCCAGTTTTCATCAATAACAAACATACTTACAATTGTTTTGAAAGCAAAAACTCAAAAAACAACTAAGTCAGAAAAAGAAACTCATTATGCTAGATGAAGAAAAAGTCCAAAGCATGAATGGAACTGATTCCCGATGACCAAAACTTGGTTTAGCGAACTAAGGAAACTAGAACAAGGCTAAAAGCAATAGATGACAGCAAACGATCGTAAAACCCATAGAGAAAGTGAAAAAGAAGAGTTTGGGTATAACGAACTCCAAATGATAAATGAAATGGGGAAAGAGAGTTTCTCCACTTTTATTGCACACGATCCAACCATCAGATCTGAAAGCTCTTTGAATAGCCTATAGTCCAATGACATAACGCATATTAGTATTTAAACGAGATGCGTCTATTGGAGATAGTAATCATTACATTATTCACAGAAATCGAAGAGTCACAAATGAAATCAACATATCAAACTACTCGCCTAATCATAGATCGCATCCAACAAGTAACAATCTTGGCCACCTTGTGACCTAATACTCACAGCTCTCTTGCATCCAAATATTTGTAGCTTTCATGTGAACTGACAACTTATAACTCTCGTGTGATCTATTCCTCATTACAGTGCATGTACACTTAATCGCCCTTCGCGATCTCATGCCAATATGTGTGCACCTAATCACCCATTATCAGCTTAGGAACACCTAACTGCCCCTCGCAATCTCATGATAGTGCGTGCACACCTAATTGTCCACTGTTAGCTTGGGTGTACCTAATTACCCCGTGTAATCTCATGTCAATGCGTGCGTACCTAATTATCCACTATGCATCTCTTCTCACTACAATCTATGTGCACCTAATCACCCACTGTCAGATCGAGTGCACCTAATCGCCCCACTGATCTCATGCTAGTATGTGCACACCTAATCATCCACTACACATCTCACCTCACTATAGTGTTTGTGCACCTAATCGCTCACTGTCAGCTCGGGTGCACCTAATCACCCCTCGCGATCTCACGGCAGTGTGTATGCACCTAATCACCCATTGTGCATCTCACCTCATTACAATGCATGTGCACCTAATTGCCCACTGTCAACTCAGATGCACCTAATCACCCTTTGCAATCTCATGCCAATGCATATGTACCTAATCGCCCACTGTGCATCTCACCTTGCTATAGTACATGTGCACCTAATCACTTAATATTAGCTTGAGTGCACCTAATCGCCCCTCGTGATTTCATGCCAATGTATGTGTACCTAATTACCCTTCGCGATCTCATGCAAATACGTGTTCACCTAATCACCCACTTTCAACTCGGGCATACCTAATCACCCTTTGCGATCTCATGCTAGTGCATGCGCACCTAATCACCTATTGTCAGCTCAGTCATACCTAATCACCCTTCATGATCTCATGCTAGTGTATGCACACCTAATTGCCCACCTAATTGCCCACTATGCATCTTACCTCGCTACAGTACGTGTACACCTAATCGTCCACTGTCAATTAGGGCACACCTACTCACCCCTCACGATTTCATGCCAGTGCATGCACACCTAATTGCCTACTGTTAGCTTGGATGTATCTAATCGCTTCTCGTGATCTCATGCTAGTGCATATACACCTAATCGCCCATTGCGTATCTCACCTCACTACAGTGTGTGCGCACCTAATTATCCACTGGCAGCTCAGGTACACCTAATCGCCCATCACGATCTCATGTCAATACATGCGCACCTAATCACCAACTGCGCATCTCACCTCACTACAATGTGTGCGTACCTAATTGCCCACTATAAGCTTGGGCGCACCTAATCACCCCTTACAGTCTCATGCCAGTATGTACGCACCTAATTGTCTATTATGCGTCTCACCTTGCTACAGTGTATGCATATCTAATCATCCACTATCAGCTCGGGTGTACCTAATTGCCCCTCACGATCTCATGCCAATACATGTGCACCTAATCTCCCACTACACATTTCACCTTGTTACAGGGCGTGCACACCTAATCGCCCACTGTGCATTTCTACTCGCTATAGTTCAGGTGCACTTAATCACTTGCAAGCTTAATCTAAAGCATAGTCTAAGCGTTATCAAACTCGTGACACCATCTATTTGTGGCTTCCTTATGAACTAAATGCTCGCTATTAGGCAAAGCATTTCGATGCTCAAATCTATTTTCAAATGAAGTGGATTAATTTTACGAATTGGGCATTTAGCTCCATTTTCAATTAAGCAAGACATACAGAAATCAATTTACAAAAAGGCTTGAACGTTTTCTTCTATAACAATCGACAAACTAGTGATAACACAATATTTTATACATTTATTTGTCCTCATACTTAGCATTTTAAGGGCCAAAATGATTTACTTCCAGTTGTGTTAGTGTGTATTTATGATTTTATGTCAATTGGAATTAATTTGGAAAATTTTGCATAATTGGCCATTTTGAGCAATTTCTGTAATCTGGCTATATCATGAGCTACATTTATCCAATTAATGTGATTCTTCTCTTGTAGGAAAGCTAAGCATTTCTTTACAACTTTCATGAAGACCTCTAAGACTGAATTACACAATTGGGTACCTGAAATTAGAGTTGAAGTTAGAATCAAAATTCTGCCTCAGCCTGTCCTAAGTAGCCTGACCTCAGTGCATTTAACAAGCCATATCTAGAGATATACAAGTCCAATTGAGGTGAAACTAAGCTCAAATGGAAGATGATACATAAAGACACATTTCTTATGAAGACTTCCAGACTTGAAAACATCAAATTGGGTGTTAAAATGGAGCTACAAATGAAGGGTAGAATGGTATGAAATTGGGCTCTATAGAATTGGAATTTTAAGGCCCCAATTGACATGGATCTTGAGCCCATTGCACTATCTCTTGATCCAATTCATCCTAAGCCAGATGGAGACCTGAAAGAAAGAAGCAAAAGTCAGAAAAGTAGTCTACATAGAGCTCAACACATTAGGGCAGAGGAGAGGCAATCTGACATCTTTCTACCTACTCTCACTCAGCCAGCATGCTACCTTTTCTCACTACGAGGGAAAGCCTTTTAGTTTTAACTCTTTTATTTCAGTTTTTAGCTTAGTTGTAGAGAGTTTTTCTTTGTAGTTTTCTGGTAGCTTAGGTTACAACATTTTTCTTCTATTTTTCCTTGTATTTTCGGCCTGCCATGGAAGGCTGAAGTTGTAACCAGTCTAAGGGGTTACAACACATGAAAATTAATGAAAAGGTTTTGTTCTTTCATTCTACATTTATTTGTTAGTCATTTTTTTCCTATTTCCTCTATATTTTTACTGAGTTTTCTGAATTGATTGGCTTCAATTAGTTTGGTTGGCTACATGATTGTGGCTTCATGATCTATTATAGAAGAGGATAGGAAAACTAGCTAATACATTGAGCTTTTAATGTGTTGTTTGCTTGGGTTAATCTTGACTACTTAAGATAGATTCATTAATCATTCAAAGGCTTCTTGTTATGATTTTCAACAATTGAATGAACCTCAAGTGACCAAGGATGCATTAATCTCAAGCTAGTTGGTTCCTTTAGCTAGTTGTATGTTGTTTGTTATGTTTTTGTTTCTACATTGCATATTAGTGTAGTTTAGCTTAGGATTTATTTTTTGCCAACCCCCAATTTACATCTCCTAATTTGATTGATATCATCTACAAATGATCCAAGGGCTCGACCCGGTGTTGCCTATACTACAAATAGTTTAAGTAGTTTTGATTTCATAAATTTCTAATTTGACAGCCTTGACAAGCTGCGATTAAATTTTGGTGTCATTGTCGGGGATCATTTTGATTTTATCACTCTTATTATGATTGTTTTTATCTACTAACTTCACTAACATTTTGTTTTAGTAGCTGCCTTTGTCTTTTTTCTTGTTTTTCCCTTGTTTTCGGTTATGTTTTTAAGTTTACTATTGCATTGGTCCTTACTGGAACCACCACCTCAGATTTAGCTGAAATTCGGTGGAAATTTAGAGGACATTGAGTTGATCAAGGCTTGTGCTAATGCCACGAGCAACCACCTCTTTTGGCCAAATTCCATTATTTAGACCACTTTTTCTTTTTTTAAAAAATTTTTTATTTAATTTTTAGTTTCCCTTAAGTGGTAGTTTGTGAGTTGTGGTGGTCCAACAATTTTTAAAAATGTGTAAATAAGTTAATTAGACTTGTTTTGAGTGATTTTTAGCCTTAATTGTTGTGTTTTCTAGTTTTTTGTCAATTTTCAGCCTTTTATGTGTAGTGTAGTGTAGTGTAGTGCTTGATTACTAGACCTTCTTCCTGTCATAACCTATTAGGATTTAATTCTAAAATTGCTTAAAAACATTAGGAGAAGACTAGTTAATCAAGTTACTTTGTTGTTATGTTGCTGTGTTTTTAGTCTTTCTGTCACTTTTTTCAATTTTTTAGAGTAATATTTGTGTAGTGTATGTGTAATGTTATATATTCTATCTTCCTACCACTATTTCAGCCACTTAGGTGTAGCATTGCATATCTTGTCATCCTGTATGATGTTTAATTAGGTCCTTTAGTAGTCCTTTAACTGTCATTAAACCTAAAATTGAGAGGACCTTGAAATTGAGATAATGGAGCATAGATTGGAGGAGCTGACCTCCTTAGTTAGGCAGTTGGTGTTGAGATAAAAGCAAAGATAATTTCAGTCCCTAGCATACCCTTATGACATCTATTCTTGGTCAGACCATCCAATAAACCAGTGCCATACACTTCTAGTAGACCATTATGGATCCTAAGCTACTACAACAAGCATTTTTCCTAGTGAACACCAATATCAGCAACAGTAGCAACTTTATGAGCCTGGATGGTTGGATTACTCTAATCAACAATATGACAGCAATGTTGATCAATATCAGTCATGGCAGCAAGTTTATGAGGCTTAGCCCAATACATATCCATGTGATAGCAATTCTAGTCCATATTAGCAGCAACACAAATTTTATGAGCTTGATCCTAATGCACATGCCCCAAGATGGATGGACTATTCTGATGCACAATGTGATAGCAATTCTGACCAATTCCAGCAATAGTAGCAACCATGCATGCGTGACCAAGATACTACGACAGTTATTCAACCTGAGCCTACATTGGAAGACTTGATTAAGCAAATGGCAGCCAATACCATTCAGTTCCAGCAGAGAACAGAAACCACAATGCAGAACCTGGAAATTCAAATTGGTCAATTAATTTCCTCACTTAGTTAGTTGCAAACATAAGTTCCTAGCCAAAGCTTGCAAGATGAGCAACCTGACCCCCATCCAGCAAATGTTGAGGCTGAAGCTAGTGCCAACCAGATGGAACCTCTTGCTAAATTAGTTAAAGACACCTATAAAGAGCATCATGCTGAATTTCCTGATTCTGATAAGTTTGATAATTCTACCCCTTCCTAAACAATTAACTATCCTTTAGAACAACAGCATATGGTTTCTCAATTTGATGTCATTGATGTACTAATGGGTGATATGCATGTTGATGATATATATGATGATATGCTAGCTAAATTTCCTGAAATTATAAGATTCCAAGATGTTAATTGTTGTGGATGTTCTGGTTTTGGTTATGATGAGAATAGCATGTGTGGTGCATACTTTGAAATTTTTGCATATATGAGAAGTGACCTTGCATACTATGATAATTCTGCACATTTGGGATATAATGCTGCATGTTCTACCATTCTTGATTCCTTGGGAAATAATGATGCTATTTTGTAAGAGATTACTCAACTTCCTAGTGGTGTTGCAGCCCTCTCAACAGAATCCATTCCTTCCATGCAGTAGCCACCAAGATTTTCATCTAATGGAAGCCAACAACAAGCATCAAAAGGAAAAGATGCTGAACCGAAAAAAGAAGCAGTTGCAGAAGAGCATTTAGCAACAACAGAAAAAGAAAAATCAGAAAAAGAAGGGAAGTTAGAAAAAGAAAAAGAAAGAAAAAGAAGAATTAGAAGAAGAAAACATCCTTCAAGTTGAAATTGCTAGTGTTACTCCTCCATTTCCTAAGAGAGAAAAACACAAAGAGATAAGTGTGGGGGAAGACATGTCCATAGTGATCCAAAGAAAGTTTCCCCACACTTCTAAGGAACCAAAATTATATATTTTGGAAAGACCTCTACTACCCTTAGCTAAGACAATAATGTGCATTCATGATGGCACCCTTAGCATTGATTGAGATAGAGTAACAATTCAATATCCTTCAAGCTATGACATGCCTTGCTGATAATTTTTCTATGTTGTCTATTGATCTTGTTAATTTACCCATGCAGGCTGTAATTGAGTTGAACTCCAATGCTGAACCTGACTGGCTGGATGTGACAAAGAATAAGGAGCAAATAGAAGTTACTGAACCAATAGAGTCCCAACCAATGTAGCCATCATATCTAGCTCCAGTCCCAACCCATCTTAAGATGATGCAGCTATATATACCTTCTTCCCCCATCACTTGGGTGCTACCAAGAACAATATTTGATCCTGGTGGAAGATGGAGGATGTCAAATTTCAGGCAACCCTGCACATCAATTCTCCATCACATAAGACTATTTCTTAACCCCCTCCCTTTTACTTTACTTGTCCTATATATATTTGCTATTGATATTTGTGTGCTGACTGGTTTTATTGACTTGAACTTACATTGAGGACAATGTAAGATTTAAGTGTGGGGGCAAGTTTTAAAGTTTTGGGTTTGTTGTTGTGCCTTGAATTGTCATTTTTCATTGAATCAAACCAAAATTTTTTATTGCATTTTAGAAAATAGAAATTCTATAGAAAACAAAATGCAGAAACCAGAAATTTTACAATAAACCAGAAAATCTAAAAAAAAACCAAAAATAAAAAAAATCATAATTTTTGTAACCCCTTGTAGTTTTTCATAAATAATGAGTTTCTTTAACCTTTAAATGAGTTGCAAGTGATTTTTATAGTTGCATAGCATTATGATTGATTTTGATAACTGATCTTGAACTTATTAGCATTATAAAGAATTTGAATTGCTTATGGATTAATTTTGATAGACATATACCTTGTGAGGTTTTTGAGCCATTGTTGAACATTCTTAATGGAATTCTCCTTCCTTCTTATGTGTGAATGTTCATCCATGATTATACTACTCTAGAACTTACTTTGATTCTTTTTGAGATTACATTGGCACACATACATAAAGATGATTAAGGTATTCTTTGTTTGAGCCATTCTTGTCCTTTTTGCTTACCTTACAATGAATTTACTATTGTTAAACCCCTTGAGCCTTCACATTAAACCTTTCTTCTTTACCCTCCTTTTAAACCAAGTGTGGGGGGGAATGTGCTATTAAATGGCAACGTGTATGACTCATTAGGATTGTGCTAAAAGAAGAGGTGAAAAGGTAAAAGATGACTCATGATATTGGTCAAGAAAAGAAAAGAAAAAGGAAGAGTGCTGAAAAGAAGAGAAAATGTAAAAAATTCTGCATAACTAGAAAAAAAAATTTCTACATAATTCTGCAGAAATAAAAAAAAAAGGAAAGGGAGAAAAAGAAAAAGAGGTGGATTCTACACTAGAAAACTAGAAAATTTTGCATATGCATGCTTCTCTTTGATGTTAAATTGCCATATACATAGCATTCCCTCCTTTTTCTTTCTCTTTTCCCTTTGGCCACATTACTACCATGTCAAGTCCTTCTGATTTGTGTTATGCATGCAAATTTTGGTAGTGGAGATTAGATGATAAGAAAGTTGATGGTAGTGCATTTTCATAGGAAGAATTTCAAAGAAACACTTCCTATCCTAAACGCATTGAGAGTTGTAAAGAGAGAGCTTCCTTGGAAAGTCTACCAAATTAATCTACCTTTTGAAGTAACTTTGCTAATTTGGTTTGAGTTTTAATTTGAAAATA
>JANHAO010013039.1:0-16063 GCA_026873985.1 Saraca asoca | reverse complement strand
GATTTTAAGCCAAAGAATATGATTAACAATTGAATGATTATTTAGTGATCAAGGAAGCATTAATCTCAAGTTGATTCCCTTAGCTGATTGGTTTATTTCCTTTATTTTTGTTTTTGTTTGTTAGTGTAGTTGTTAGTTTAGTTTCTACCAACCCCCCCTTTATTTCTAGCTGCTAATTTGATTGATATCATCCTCCAAATAATCCAAGGGCTCTACCTAGTGTTTCCTATACTACAAGTAGTTTAGGTAGCTTTAGTTGTATAAATTTCTAATTTGATCGGTCTTGACAACTGTATCAATCATCAAAAGACAAAGAAGTAGTTGAATGGGAGGAAATAGATGTTGCACTTATACTTAAAGCCATGCAACAAGAGTTCAAACACCTTAACACCATATTGGAAAACATGCATGACTGAATGGAAGGACAAGCCAATTCCTTTGCTGAATTGCAAAGGGATTGTGGGTCAACAGGTTTGAGATAAGCGAAGGCAAGAGAGATGAGACTATCATTATGACAATGAACCTAATGAAGATGAGTTTGATGATTAGGTTATCATGAATAGATATGGTAACAAGGAGAGATTTTGGGAGGAGAGAAAACTATGACCGTGACTTAGGTAGCATCAAAATGAAAATTCCTCCTTTCTAAGGCAAAAATGATCCAAAAGCTTATTTGGAATAGGAGAAGAGGGGGGAGTTGGTTTTTGATTGCCATAGCTACTCTGAGGAGAAAAAGGTAAAACTTGCTACTACTGAGTTTATTGACTATGTTATTATTTAGTGGGATCAGCTTGTTTGGACTAGGAGAAGAAATAGGAAAGGCCTATTGACACTTGGGAAGACATGAAGGCTATCATGAGAAGGAGATTTGTTCCTAGCCATTATTATAGAGACTTACACCAAAAATTGCAGAGACTCACTCAAGGGAACAAATCTATGGAGGAATACCATAAAGAGATGGAGGTTGCTATGATTTAAGCCAATACTGAAGAGGATAGAGAGGCCACTATGGCTCAGTTTTTACATGACCTAAATAGTGACATTGCCAATGTGGTAGAGTTACAGCATTATGCGGAGTTAGAAGACATGGTACACATAGGCATGAAGGTGGAGAAGCAACTCAAAAGGAAGGCTTCTAATCGGTTTTGGTAGAGTTTGAGTTCCATCACATCATAGAAATCAAATTGGAGCAAAAAGGTGGAGAAGGCTAATTTCAAGCCCAAGGTCGAATCCTTTGAAAGGCAAGAAGACTAGATTTTCCTCAAAGGATAAAGGTACCTCTCACACCAATTCTAGTAGGAATAGGGATATTCTTTATTTTAAATGCCAAGGGAGGGGGCATATTGCATCACAATGTCCTAATAAACATAATATGGTTTAAGAGAAAATGGTGAGGTGGAGACTAAAAGTGAGTCAAATCATGACTCGATGCCTTCTTTGGTAGATGGAAGTGACGGAGAGGAGTACCCTGCTAATGGTGAATTTCTAGTTGCTAGGAGAGCTTTAAATTTGCAAATCAAATTAGGATAAAAGAGGGAGACGAGTGCAAAACTATTTTCAAAACTAAATATGGTTTATATGAGTGGTTAGTTATACCGTTTGGTCTCACTAATGCACCAAGCACATTTATGCGCCTAATGAATCATGTTTTACATGCTTTTATTGGAAAATTTGTAGTGGTGTATTTTGATGATATCCTTGTGTATAGCAAAACATTAGATGAGCACATTAATCGTTTGCATGATATTTTTAGTGTTTTGCATGCCATTATCAAAAAGAATTTAAAAACCTGGGAAGATTGTTTGCCACATGTAGAATTTGCATACAATAGGGCTATACATTCTACTATTAATTACCCCCTTTTAAGGTTGTTTATAGTTTTAACCCTTTGACACCATTGGATTTAATGCCAATACCTATTAATGAGTTTGTTAGTTTAGATGGTGCAAAGAAAGCAGATTCAATAAAGAAACTTCATGAGAAGGTGCAACAACAAATTGAGAAGAAGACAGAACAATATGTGGCTACTACCAATAAAGGGCACAAGAAAGTAGTTTTTGAACCTAGTGAATGGGTTTAGGTACATATGCATAAAGAAAGGTTCCCGACACAAAGGCATTCAAAACTACAGCCAAGAGGAGACAGTCCATTTCAAGTGGTCACTCGCATCAATGATAATGCCTACAAATTGGATCTTCTAGGTGAGTACAATATTAGTGCAACTTTTAATGTATCTGGTCTTTCTCCTTTTGATGCAAGTGATGATTCAAGGACGAATCCTTTTGAAGAGTGGGGGAATGATGGGATCCAAGATGTGGCTGCCAACGGAGCTTTAAATGATCCTTTGCATATTCGTGATGGACCAATTACACATGCAAAAGCCAAGAAAATGTGTGATGCTCTTGGAGGTTTAATTGGTAGCATATGGTCTGAATCTGAAGCAAGGGATGGAATTCATCCTTAGAAGAGTCCAAATACTTTGTCTTGCTTATTCAAGCTAATTTGAAGTGTTCTAATTGATTGGGCCAAAATTAGAGCTATCTTTTGTTTACAAGCTGAAATGTGTATTTAGGCTCAAGTATGAGTTGTTTGATTTTTAATTATGTATAATTTGGGCCAAACATGTTTTTAGGCCTTATTTGAGATATTTAGGAATGCTTTTATGTTATTAAGCATAAATTAGGGTTGTTAGCTGTACAACTTTGCTAAAATAGGAATTCTCCTATTAATTAGGGAGTAAATCATGGATAGATCTAATTTTCCTATTAATTAGGGAGATGGTTGCTAATTTTGTGCGATTGGTTCAGGTTATTTTTGTTTGCCTATTTAAAGTCTATTTTGCTGGTGAAAACTTAGATTGGAATTTGATGTATAAAAAGAGAGGTTTTTCTTTTCCTTTGGTTCTTTTAAGAACTGATTGAATTTGTCAAGGTTACAAATCTTGTGTCATTCTGGTTTATCACTCTCATCTCTTCCTTTTCTGTGAGTGTGGCACCATTATTCTTAATACTTCCACTTACAAGCTACAAGTTAATTTGGGGTCAAGGTTCAATTTGATTAACTTTCTTGGGCAATATAACAATTTGTTAGTGGGTTACATGGTTTCTACCATTGGGGTCACATCATAAAATCTTCTTCCTCAAGTATTTTCCACTGAAAGAAATTTTCCCTTCTATTGTAAACTAAATACACATACTGTGGCTAACTTGAAGCTTACCATTAGTTGAATCTTCTAATATTGAAAGGTAAGCAATTCTAGGTGTTTGCATCTCATCAAAAAGCTTCAATGGGGTAGGATAAGATGTTGGTTTGTATGCATATTGAATAATTGGTGATTCAATTTTCTTCATTTGTACTCTGCCATAGTCAGAAGAACTTCCATATGAAGATAAGTCAATATTACATTCAAAAGGTACAAATGTGTTCCTCATTTGGTTTTCTATGGCTGAAAGCCCTGATGAAGCTGAAGTTGCATTCTTTTCACTCTGATTGGTATGAAGGCTCCTTGTCAACAAAAGCAAATTAAGTAATATTTTTTGCATCGAAGATAGAACTGCAAAAGATAAGAGATTTAACATCTAAATCAGCTCTGATGTAATTTACTAGAAAAGATTAAGTATAACTAAAATACACATGCAACATTCAATTAATATACTGCAAAGGACAACCTTGTAACAAAACTTTCCAAAAGTGCAAAAAAGTAGAGTAGTCACATAACTATTTTGCTTGAAACTTTTTTTTTAGAAAGGAAAAAAAATCCCTTGATTTGTTTAGCAATAAAAAGCTAAAGTCATTATGTTAGCCCAAAGGTCTTCGAAATTCCCATCATGTTATGATTCACCTAATATGTAGCTTAATAGTCACTCGCTAGCAATCATTCCCATACAATGCAAAGAAATGTTAACCTGTTTAGGATGTGATCTATAGATTCTATTCCATTTCCCCACTCTTCACAAAATTTTTGAGGAGTTAGGGGACCATAATGTTAAGTTTCCAATTATAGTTTCTTGATAGATGTGTTAGGAAAGCAAGAGTAATTTTGAAGGTTAGGAATCTTTACCACAAGAAGGTGACACTTTCAAATTCTCATATGCTTTCTGAATTTCAATAGAGGTCCCTACTAAAGTGCCACAACCTTGAAGAAGCCTGGCCTACACTCAAATGAGGAAATTAATAATTGCCCATAACTATGAACAAGTAAAGGAAATAGAAACTAGAAAAGTAAACCCTAAGTCTAATTATAACTTCCACAACATCACATGGGCAATGAATTTGACTTCCCCTTCCCCTTTCCCCCCAAAGTTTTTATTAGAAATGACTTCACCCTAATTACAAGCTATAATGGAAATGCTAAAGCAAATAATTATTTGAAAACAATCATTGCAATTATAGTAGACTGACTAGCATACTTGTCCTTTAATTCGATGTCATCTATTTGAGATTCCAAATTGAGTTTTCACTTATCTTTGTAGAGAGAATCTTCTTTCTCTTTTAAAAGTCAAAGCAAATATTTAATTGGTAATGTATATATATATATATATATATAAAGAGAGGCTAAAATAAAAGTAACAATAAAAGGTAGAGAAGAGTGAAAGAAAAGAACCTTCAGACAAAAACAAAGAAGAGAGCTGATTTTAAGACACCACATCCTATTTTATAAACAAAACATATAAAATTAAATTCTATAAAAAGTAAGAACAGAGCATACCTTGACTTGGAATATTGAAAATAATGATTGTGTTAATATTGTACTATTGCTCCATGCCTAAGGGAAGAAGACTAAAACTTTCAACAAAATTGTCTATGGTATCCATAATCTAGAAGCTTGCTTCATGAGGAAGATAAAAGATTTTAAGGAATAAGGAATAGTCGAATAGGATGAGTATTCTAGGAATGCCAAAAGTTCGACTAGAAAAGACTCTAATTTATTTATTTTTGACTTTTTATATTAATTAGTTTAATTGTGATTTTTTTTCCTTTTTAAAACTTGGACGCATTAAAGATTTAACTTTTTATTGGCTTTTCACTTTTTTGTAGCCTAAAATAATAATGTTCTAAACTCAATAGACTCGATGAAGTTTACATGAGTTCAACTAATTTAACCACGACTATGAAAGGATCAAGTTTGAGTGCCCAAGTTCACTCGGTTAAGTGCAACAAACTCTTGAACTCATACAAGTTCACTCATGAGTTTGACAACCATGGATGCACCTTCTCCATATGCATATTTTAGGTGGTTTAGTAATGGTTTCAATTCTAAACTAGTGCTTGGACCATTGAAGGCAGTTACTTGGTTGTGGGAGGTGGTAGATTCATTTTCATGATTTCTTGAATCATTGGAGGTAAAGATTATAACTTTTTAATCCCTGCTTCCAATTCATCAAGGTTATTCAATTCAAGTACATCCTGCACTAAAGGATCAAATACATCCATAGCAAATAGGGAACAATCATTAGCAGTAGGGTATTTCATTAAGACAAAAATATTGAATTTAATGATATCACAATCAAATTCCATGGTAAAAGTACTGATATAAACAACTATTTTTGTTCTTGTAGTTTTCAAAAAAGGTATCCCTAAAATGATGGAGGTTGAGCTATTGGTTAAGGGATCATTAGCCATATTTTTTTATGATAGTAGGAGTAGCAAGCCACTTAACATACACATGGGTTTGAACCTAGGATATTGAAGAGGGGAAAACTCCAAGGCAACATCAAGTGCCATTGTACCATTAAAAGTGTTAACAAAACATTAACCATATTCAAAATGTAAAAATTTGTTGGAAAAATGAAGCTATTCACCCTTATCAAGAGAAACTCAACAACTCCCTTAGGATAAATATTATACCTATTTGCTAGCTGAATTATCACACCAATTTCTTTTAATGGTCCCAAATTCAGAGATGCATATATGAAAAGAGATATGACATTTATGAATGCACCTAAATCTAGCATGGTGTGTTCAAATCTAGTCTCACAAATGACACATGGAATGGTAAAGGTACCTGATCCTTGCATTTTTGGGGTATTTTTCTTTAAATGAAGTAGAAACTGTATCTCATATGCATATTTTCTCATTACCTCTTAGTTCTCTTCTAGTCGTGTGCATCTCCTTGAGGAACTTTGCATCCTTGGGATCTGGTTGATTACATCAAGTAAGGGTATATTCACTTCTACTCTTCTAAAAGTCTGCAAGATGCCTTTGTCTTGGTCCTCTTTTCTATGCTTTGCTAATCTGCTTGGGAAGGGAGAGGAAGGATAGACTAGTTAAGAACTACCTGCTTGTTTACTAATTTTTTCCCTTTTTTAATCTAAAATTGGTTGTTTATCTTTGGTCTCTACTTCCTTGCCACTTGTCAGCAATATCGCACTTACATTTTCTCTAGGGTTCAACACTATTTAGGAAGGCAATCTACCTATAGCTTTATTTTCTAGGTTAGTCATTCTGGTCTCTAAAGTTTGAAATTTGGTGTTTATGCTATGCTTTAATTGTTGCATGTTAGTTATATTATGTTGCTAGAATTGGAAATTATTCTAAGCCATGGTCTAGATTAGTTCTTCAATTACTTCAGTTGAAGATGAATTTTGGCTTTACTGTTGCATGGTCTAATTTTGTTGCACCTAAAATAGAACTTATTGAAAGGAATTTTGATGTCTAACTTGATTTCCATATTTCAAGTTGGTGGTCTCTCTAGCCAGGGTTATATGTGTTTGAATATTGATTGTATGTCTACTATTGTTTGGACTTGTTGGAAGGGGTTAGTCTCCTGGAAAAAGTTAGAACATATCTCAATATTGCGTGCAGAGGTTGATCAGATTCCACACAATTTTGCTTCTTGCTTCCATCCTATGGAATGCTACATTTTTTGAACCATTAAAGTGAAGTCTGTCATTTGTCTCTGCAAATTAGAAGTCTACACCTTGTTTACCCTTTTCATTGCATAATCTGATTTATTGCCAAACTACTATGAATTAGTTGCCATGTTTGCTATGAGGATTTTTGCAGAATTTGGTCTTTTGTCTACCAAAGTTCCACCACTTGCAACATCTATTATACTTTTGTCTATTGAAAAGAGGCCTTCATAAAAACACTGGATCAGGAGTTAATCACTGATCTAGTGATATGGACAACTAGCACACAACCTCTTGAATCTTTTCCAGTATTCATATAAGGTCTTTCTATTAAACTGCTAGATGCTACAAATTTCTTTTATAATATTGGTGGCTCTAGAGGTAGGGAAGTATCTTTCCAATCCTTAAGGTCTAGAGTAGCCCAGGTATTAATGGAACCAAGAGGAAAGTAATAAAGCTAATTCTTAACTGAATCAGTTAGTGAGAATGTAAAGACTTTTAGCTTAATCTACTCCTTTGAAATACCCTAGGGCTTCATGGTTGAGCAGACTACATGGAATTCCTTAAGATGCTTGTGAGGATCTTTTCTAGCTAGGCCTTGAAATGTAGGCAATAAGTGTATCAGTCCAGACTTCAGCTCAAAGACTGCATCAATTTTAGGATAGTTTATGCATAGTGGTTACTGGTTTAGGTCTAAAGCAGCCAACTCCTTCAAGGTTCTCTAGTTGAATGCCATATTCTCTAGACTGCTATAAGATGATGAACTCTTAGATAATAGCCCTAATGCAATGATAATACTAGAAGAGGAAGTTGCTGATTATTCAGAAGCTAATGTAGAAGCTTGAAATGAACTAGAATTGTGCCTAATCAATTTTTACAAATTTTGTAGGGTTTTTTCAATTTTTAGATCATATATTAGCTTAGAATAATGAGAGGATCGAGTCATGTATCAAAAGACTTAACAAAAAATCAAAAATCAAAAGAATTGAAATCATAAAATTAGAAAAAAAAACTACAAAAAATTGAAAAATCCTATTAAATGATGGAATGAAAAAATAGGTTAGGGTCCAAGGTAAAACATGAATTTTGATAAAAAAAAAACTAAAATTTGGTAATTTGTCAACATTGAGCTCCAAATTCTATATAAAATTTTGCCACCAGTCCCCATCAAAAACACTTGAAACTTGGCAAAACTATGCACAAATAGGGGATTAAAGTAGGGGATAATATGCTGAAATTTAAGCCTATTCTTAATACTAAATACAAATAAAAACATAAAGAAATTAATTAACTACACCCCAGAAATAGTGCCAAAATTTGACGGCTATCGAGATCAGCAAAGATAATGTTGAATTACCTAAGCTTATAGCATTGGTGAGTCTAGGTCAAACCATAGAGACTAGTGATTAATTTCAATATATTAATAGTAGAAAATGGGGGTTGGTGATTAACTAATTAAAATAGAAATTAAACAAATAGTACAAACATTAGCAAACAAAAACAAAGGACAAGTGGAAAAAAGCTTCAATTTAAGGGACTCTTACAATCAATTTTGTGACTGATTATTGACACCAATATTTCATTCATATAGTTAAAAATCTAATTAAGCTCATCATTTAATCAATTATTGCTAATTTGTCTCTAAATTGACTAACCGAGTTAGCATTCGATTAACACTTATTGCTAAATTGATTGATGCCCAGCACGTTAACCAATTCACTAACAACATTAAGATCTAAAAATACCAAGGTTAATTAAGTCGATAACCTTAAAACTTAATGAAAATGGTGTAGTTTGACCTTAATCCCTTCATAAAACCTATGGAGATGGATCTTAGCTATTCTATGGGTTAGGTTAGTGCCAAAATGAGGAATAGAGTTCTAGTTATAATGAAAATACTAAAATTAGTTTTGGATCACAGGATAACACTCTGTTTTAGCTTCTATTCATAATTTGACTTCTGTTATATGTGAAAATCGGTTCACCTTGGATGGGCATGCGAGAAGCCTAAGAGCGACAAAAGGACCAGTCAGAAGAATTGTCTAGATCACTATGCCTTCAATCTGCATCACGAGTGCGACCCCTCAGCTCAAACTCGAGCTCAACAAAGTGAGTTTGACATCTCCTTCTTGATGATGTGTGCAACCTTGGATCATGCAATCCGGTCAGCAAAGTGCGAGTAGCAATGTGAAGCTTGCCAGATAGAAGACTAAGTCTTGCCTTGCTCTAACAGACAAATGGGGCCTGCCTACAGAAGACAAATCTGCAGTAGCTGAAAAAGGAGATTTAGTCTATATATTTTGTCTTATACATTAAATGCTGATGTAATAGATTTACTGCACATGTAATTGCCATTGTAACCTCCTTTCCTTTATAAGTATGAGGAAGGAGCCTTCTGTAGGGAGGATTCGAGAAAAACCAGTAGAAACTCTGCCAAACTTGAGAGAAGAACCTGAGTGTTGTAACTTTGTAAAAAACACCATTTCAATAACACGCTACCGTGGATGTAGGGTCCAGTGATATCCAGATTTGGCCTAACTACATTAAACCATCTGTCTCCTTCTCTGCTCTTCCTTCTATCTTTGTTTATTTTGCTATTGTACTGTGTTTGAACTGGATAAAGGTTAGAGATCCCGTAAGAATCCCTCCCCGTTGGTTGAAGTTTGGGCTTTCCGTATGAACCAAATTTCATCATCAACATTTTTGGCACTGTCTGTGGGATCTCACCTGTTCTGATTCATTTTCTACTGCAATGGTTAAGGGAAGAGCCACCAAAGCTTCAAATGCACAGCCCCATCCTCCAGATGGCCATGTCTCAATGACGAACTCATCCACTGCTCCTGTCATCAAAGCAGCTACTGGCGTCCCTCCAACTAACTTAGTGCAATCGGTTCCCACTGCAAACGACATTGACAAACTACATACCTAGCTTCAGCGTTAAGAGAAGCTTGAGCACATGGTGGGAGAACTAACCAAAGCAGTCACATTTTTAGCACAAGTGTGTAGAGACAAGCCAAAGCCTCAGCACCTGAGAATGTTCTCCAGCAGCGACAAACACAGCATCTGGATGACCCAAACCAAGGTAACTCTCCAACTCATTCCTTACGAGAGCAAACACTAGGTTATGACCCTTGCGATAATAGGGATTAAAGGATCCAGCAATCATCCATTCAGTACTCTGAGGAACGAGACCCGTTAGTTGGAGAACTATTTCAGAAAATAACCCTATTAGAGGAATGCCTCGAACCCCAGGCAATCGAGCTCGCTATAAGGAGTAGTAACCACTCTTTGAGGAGATTGAAACTTGAACTCTCCCTCTCAAACTCAAGGTCCCTACGATCTCGTTATATAATAGGGATTCTGACCCTTACGATCATCTGGACGCATTTAATGTTCAGATGGATTTGTAGACAGTTGACCCATTAGTCAAGTGCTAAGTGTTTCTGGCCATATTGGGAGGTGTACCTCAAGCTTGGTTCAGAAACCTGCTCGCTCACTCTGTTGGTAGTTGGGAAGATTGCCAACAAAAATTTATCAGCCAGTATCAAGCACTGAAGAGATAACTTGTTCCCCCCTGCCACCTCGCTATGGTATTTTAGCACAAGCATGAGTCACTAATGGACTACATGGTTAGATTCAGGCTCAAAGTGAATTCGGTGGAGAATCCATCTGAAGAAATCATGCTGGCCACCATCTCCATGGGACTTTGCAAAGATGGAAAGTTGTACAAGAGTCTATATAAGTCCCCAATCAAAGATCTCACTAAATTCTATGAGCGAGTCGCTAAGCAGATCAAGTGGGAAGAGACCTTCGACTTGAAAAGGTTTGATAAGAAGAATGAAAAAGTCGATTCCTCTCATGGCAAGAAGAGGAGTGACACAGAGCAGGGTGATCACTCCACCTAGCGGACAATGAAGAAGTCCAAAAATCCAAGGGTAAGCAACCTCAGCACCCAGACTGTTACGAGCAGTATAGCATCCTATCAGATTCTTAAGATAGGATCTTCATGACAGAGAGGGACAGGGAAGACTTTAGGGTCCCCCCACCCTCTAGGATCCCTTACAAATGAAGAAACTATGAACAATTCTATACCTATCACAACGAGGCTGGTCATAACATAACAAATTATTAAGCCCTCAAGGAGGCAATTAAGGACCTGATCAAAAAAGGGTGTCTAAGGGAGTATGTAGTACAGCCTACTAGGCAGCAACCCCAACCTTCTCAATGTAATACTGGCCAAAAGCTGGGGGGCTCGATCCAAATTATACATTGACGATGTGTTGTAAACTTTGGAAGGAATGTAAATATTTTTCCTTTGCTTTGTTGAAAATTGAAAGCTGATTGGCCTGAAGTTGTCATTTTTTTTCTCCCTGTTCTACACGTTGCTTCCAAGAATTAGTAATATTCATTACTTGCATGCGGTCAACTCCCCCAAAGCTTCTTGGGTGACCCTATGCCAATTGTGACCTCTGGTCCAGTTGAGGCCCCACAAAACTCATTCCAGAGATGAATTGACGATCACTTAACTAGTTGAGCTGAGGGCTGACTAAGGCGTGGAGATGCTCAAAACAAACTCACTTAACCAGTTAAGCTACGGGCTCGCTGAGGCCTGGAGACCCTCAAAACAAACTCGCTGAACCAGCGTAGCTGTGTGCTCGCTGAGGTGTGGAGATGCTCAAAATAAACTTACTGAACCAATGTAGCTGCTTGCTCACTGAGGCATGGAGACGTTCAAAACAAACTCAATTAACCAGTTAAGCTATCGGCTCACTGAGGCGTGGAGACACTCAAAACAAACTCACTGAACCAGCGTAGCTGCGTGCTTGCTGAGGCATGGAGACACTCAAAACAAACTCACTTAACCAGTTGAGCTACGGGCTCGTTGAGGCATGGAGACGCTGAAAACAAACTCACTGAACCAGTGTAGCTATGGGCTCACTGAGGCATGGAGATGCTCAAAATAAACTTGCTTAGCCAGCGTAACTGCGTGCTCACTGAGGTGTGGAGGCACTTTTAAATACTTAACTCTAGCGTGACTTCGTGATTTCTGAAGTGTAAAGAATTGATGAATTGATTATTTGCCTAAGGCAATGGAATCATTTTACTTCACAACATTCATGTGAACTTATCTTATTATCTTATGATTCCTATACTAACTCGTCTATTTATTTGGCCACAGGATCGGCCCGAGCATGAGATCACTTTAACCCATAACTCATAACATCTTCTGATTATGTGCAGGTCACATAGATTGGTCAAACTAAAATGTTTACATGAGAAACAAGAACAACAAACAGAAATTGTAAAGAGAAATTTTATTCATCAAAAGATCTCAAGAAGGTAGGTGTACAACAGAAAGCTCTGAATACAAACTAATCAAAATATAAAAGGGAAAACCTATGACTAAGAAGAAGAACTAGCCAAGAAGGGCTAAACCCTTGCCAACTAGAGCCCCTGAACTACTTCGAGTACCCGAAAACCTTCTCACTGGAGCATTCTCAAATGATGGACTCTTTTTCAATGACCCTCATCGATGGAGAAGGAAAGAGCATTACTACTCCTTATTTCTTTGGCTTCCAGCTCCTCATCTAATTCATGAAGCAATTTAATTAGGAAGCGCCGGGAACTTGGCCTGCCGAACAATTACCTCACGATGAAGCTGAGAGGGCACAGTCTGAGACCCATATGAGATCTCTCCATGTTAACAGAGAAGTTGAGTCTTCCAAACTCTCTATGCAGTAGACCATACATGCCCCCACAAAAAGGCAGAATGCCAAAAATGATGGTGGTTTGTTAGGAAACTCCATGGTTTGTTTAGTGTGGTGACAGAAGGGATACCCTTTCCCTTATAAAGAGCCAGGGTTGACTCCATTGAGGAATCCAAATTCATTCCTCCCAATCATCATCATTTATGGCCTCGTAAAAGGCTAAGTTTGACTCAGTAATAAGTGCTAGACACGTGCTATGAGAAGCATGGCCTAGAGCAGATGAAATGATAGTTTTGGGAGAAGACTTTGATTGATCAAAAATCAAAGAGTTTTAACTCCCAGCCCGCGAAGCAAGCTGAGAGTTGGGGGGCTTATGTTATATATGAAAATTGATTCACCTTGGATGGGCATGCGAGAAGAAGCTTAAGAGCGACAAAAGGACCGATCGAAAGAACTATCCAAATCGCTACGCCTTCAATTTGTGTAGCGAGTGCGACCCCTCAGCTCAAACTCGAGCCCAACAAAGCGAGTTTGACATCTCCTTCTTGATGATGTGCGTGACCCTAGATCATGTGATCCTATCAGCAAAGTGTGAGTAGCGATGTGAAGCTTGCCAGACAGAAGGCCAAGTCTTGCCTTGCTCCAACGGATAAATGGGGCCCGCATGCAGAAGACAAATCTACAATAGTGGAAAAAGTAGATTTAGTTTGCATATTCTATCTTGTACATTAAATGTTGATGTGATAGATTTACTGCATATGTAATTACCATTGTAATCTCTTTTCCTCTATAAGTATGAGGAAAGAGCCTTCTATAGGGAGGATCCGAGAAAAACCAGTAGAAACTCTACCAAAATTGAGAGAAGAACCTCAATGTTGTAACTTTGCAAAAAACACCATTTCAATAACACGCTACCGTGGCTGTAGGGTCCAGTGATATCTGGATTTGGCCGAACCACATTAAACCCTATGTCTCATTCTTTGCTCTTCCCTCCATCTTTGTTTATTTTCTTATTTTACTGTGTTTGAACCAAATAAAGGTTAGAGATCCCGTAAGAATCCCTCCCATTGGCTGAAGTTTGGGCTCTCCATACAAACCAAATTTCACCATCAACAACTTCTAAAATGGCTAAATTGGGCTTTGGACTCTTATGACATTTTTAGAGCTTTCTCTTAGATTTCCAAAGACATAAGCATCACCTAAAACTAAAGTCCACAACTTAAGATACACTAAAATTTTGAAATAGTGCCAAATTATCGAATTAATCCAATAAAGCTCAAAAATGAAATCAATCCAATTAAGCACATAAACATAACAAAAGACTAAGTATAGAAGGGATATGAAATATGTATAAATTATGTTAAAAAAAAACCCTATTGAGCAGCCATTATTGTTAGCATCATCCCTTCTATATGGCTTCCACATATCCCCCATGAAGTTCTTTGATCACATACTTAACTTCTTTTGCCTTAGATGATGGTCCCAAAATACAAATCTTGTCCTTTTTACATTTGTAAATTGTATACCCTTTAAGCCTGAGAGATTGGATTCTTATTGCACAAGGTTTTTCAAAAGGATTTTCTATTAGAAGATAAAGAATGTATTAAAGTGACTAGAATTGTTATGAATTTAATTTCCAATTATCACTTAATCAAAATGAACAATTTAGTTTATTAACAAATAGAATTTTAGTAATCAGTATTGTATCAAAATTTAGAATATCATAATGTTAGATATGCTGCAGAATGTTAGCAATGCAAGAATGAAAGATGTAGAAAAGTTAAATAAGAAAACACTAATGTTTTTTAAGGTGGTTCAACTTCCCCTGAAACCACAGATCAAGTCTACATCCACTGGATCAATTCTCAACCGGATGATCTCTTTTATTACAATTCATAGGACTTAGACCAGGCTCTTGAAAACTAGTTTACAACAAGATTTCATTGGGCTTTTGCCTAGCCTAGATACACTAGCAATACACCTTTAGCTTAATTGTAATCAACCTTACAACTAATGGAAGATGCAAGGGAAGATCAACCTCTTCCATGTATCTCCAATTCCTGATCAACCTTAAAAATGAAAAAAAAAATATGGTAAAAGAAAAACAATACTAGAGTTTGAGATGAAAATCTCAAACAACTAAATGTGTAATCCTTAGAGAATGTGATCCAAGCAATTAATTAGTTATTGATTTAAGATACTAAGTTAGATCAAATGAAGCACAAGAGTTCTCTCTGATTTTTGCACTCAAAATGATAGAGAATGACATATGAGTTCTATATTGAAAATGAGTATGAGAGGGTATTTATAGTTGTTGTAACCAACATTTGAAAAAAACTTATTTTTAGTTCTTAAATCGATTCATGAATCAATTTGCTGTGGTTATAACGAACTCATAACTAACTAATAGATTTGTGAATTGATTTAGCTTGTGAAAATTGATAATAAAATATTTCACTCATTTAATTATCCTCTCACTTAGAATTTTAAGGTCCAAAAATGACTTATTTCAACTGTGTTATTGCATATTTATAGTGTGGTGTCAATTGGATTCATTATGGAAAATTCTACATAATTTGGCCATTTTGAGCAGTTTTTGTATTCTGGTCATAACTTGAGCTACACTTATCCAATTAATGTGATCATTTATTGTAGGAAAGCTAAGACATGGCTCTACAACCTTCATGAAGACCTCCAAGGCTGAATCTCACAATTGGCTATTTGAATTTGGAGTTAAATTTAAGACTAGAATATTGTCTCAGGTAGCCTAACCTGTGAGCACTTATCATGTAAAATATGGAGTTATACAAGTCCAATTAAGGTCAAACTAAGCCCAAATGGAAGCTAAGATACAATGCTACATTTCTTATGAAGACTTCCAGAGTTGAATGGATCATTATGGGCCTAAAAAATGAGCTGCAATACAGAGGTAGAATTGCTGCGAGTTGGGTCTCTATAGAATTTAGTTTTAAGGCCCCCAATTGGCATGAAGCTTGAGCCCAATGGACTATCCCTTACACTAGCTCACACTCAACAAGCTAGAAGTCATTAAATCAGAAGAAAAACTAGAGAATGCAGCCTACAAAAATGCACAGCATGCAAGAGGAGTGACAACAAGCAACCAGACTGCACCATAATCATTGCCTACACACCTACTAGTAGCTACCTTCTCTTCTCCCAAGCAAAGTCATTTTAGTTAAGGTTTTTAGTTCAGTTTTTAGTATTAGATAGCAGAGTAGTGTAGCACATTTTTCTCTTTTCTTTTCTTTCTAGTTTTCTACCTTCCATGGAAGGCTAAACTTGTAATCAGTCCAAGGGGCTGCTAACTTGAAGATTTATGTTGAGATCTTATTCCTTCAACTTGCATTCAAATTGCTGGTCATTTCTCCTCCTTTCCTCTCTATTTTTACTAAGTTTTCTGAATTGAATGGATTCATTTGGTTTGGATGACTATATGATTGTTGATTAATGATCAATTGTAGGAAGAGGATAGGAAAACCAAGC
>JANHAO010013038.1:0-16048 GCA_026873985.1 Saraca asoca | reverse complement strand
TAAATCCTTTCCATAGTCACACTTCACATAGAAAATGAAACCATTTATTTCCAAATTACATAATTTATCATGCTAATTCACTATTTGGGTAAGCTACATTTATTCAAACATACATAAGCCAATTATGCATTTTTGTATCCATTTATCATAGAGACAAAATTCATAACATATTAATTAACAAATCATTTTGTAAAATAAATAGGATTCGCAAGGGGGGGACTATCTACTCACCTTAGACACTCCTTACAACTAACTCAGCGAAATTTCAAATCCCCAGGTGTCAATGAACTTAATTCGTCCACACAAACATATCTAGATTAATTGCACAAAGAAATTCCAATTTTTATTAGCCCAACACATAAGGGTTTTTATACAACTATCTTGGCATCTATCTACACGACTATTACAGAATAAACTAATGTTCTAAGATGCTCATTGGGTCTCATTGTATAGGCTGGCAACTTGCTGCCGGCCAACGTGTCACCAACGAGCCATATGAGCTACTGGTCGAACCAATAGGAACAAAGGGGGAAAAACCACCATGAGCTGAACCAGGGAAGAGCTGTTAGAGAGGAAGCTTGTCGGCCAGGCACATCAGACAGCGAAGATGAAAAGACGACACCGTGACCAAAGTGATGAGGAACAACGCAGATGTAGGGAGAGCTCTGGCTGGAACTGCAACACCATGGAGAGAGGAGATGCTAGAGGAAAAGAAAGAGGAAGACCGCCAGAGAAGGGAGGAAGGATGTTGTGCGATGGCTAGAGCTCGTCGAAGCTCACTGGAGGAGAAGAGGCCAAAGGAGATCGCAGCTGGGCATGGGAACTTCGAGAAGAGTTTGGAGAAGAAGGAGCCGGGTTGTGAAAAAGAAAAGGCTGGGGAAATTTTTATATAAAAAACAAATAGGGAAAATCGTAGTTTGCCCCCAAACTTTGCACCGCCTTTTATAAAGGCCCACCTGAAAAGAATAATTTTAATTTAGTCCTTACAAAGTTTTCACTTCAGTCCTTTTTACATATTATTTTATTTTATTTATTATTATTTTTTTAGATGTTACAGGAGCTCTCATGAATTTTTTTTCTTTCTAGTCACAATGTTGATTGAGTTGACAAAACCAGGATCCAACTCAATTTTGTATAATCCATCAGATTAGATACCAGTACTAACTACACATGAATTATAAATTAATTCAAACCTTTTATTTTATCCATAAAATGATAAAAATATCCAACAAAATCTAAAGCAACAACTGAAATCAAGTTTCTTCTCATAAAGGGTACATAAGCAATATTTTTGAGTTCTAATACATGTTTAGTAAATAAACACAAGGAAATGTTGCCAATATACTCTACTTGTACTCTATCTTCCTTTCCTAGCTAGAGTATCAACTCTCCTTCACTTGGTTTCCTTAGATTTTTCAGTGCCTACAAAGATTTTGTAACATGAATAGTGACATTAGTATCCAACCACCAAGTATCTGATGATAGATCAGTTAGGTTCGATCCAAAACATAGTAGAGTCAAAGTAGTACCTTTCTTTTTTTTTTTTTCAACCTACTTCTTGTATTTAAAGCAATCTGCCTTCTTATGGCCATGCTTCTTGCAGAATTAACAGTTTCCCTTGAATTAAGCCTTTTTGGGCTTGTGATAATTGTCTTTCATATAACCTTTCTTTTTGTCAAAAGGAGCTTTTCCTTTATTATTCCTCTGATGTCCTTTCATACCTTACTCTGAAGTTGAACCATAAGGGATAAAATTAATATAGTGGACATTTCCTTTTCTCATATCATCATCTGCCTAAGTAATAATGGAGATTAGCTCATTAATGGTCCACTCGCCTTCCTAAGTATTATATGATATCTTTAGAACATCAAACTAGGAAGACAAAGATTCCAATGTATGCTAAATCAAGAAGCTGCCACGCAGATCAACATTCGTACTCTTCAACTTGTTGTAAAAGTGAACTAGCTTTAGAATGTCCTCCCACACTTCATTAACACCACATTATGTGGTCTTTTCTAGTATTGGGAGATAGTGGCCCTTTTTAGCTTTATCGTATTTCATAAACTTTTCAACCACTAAATGAAGGAAGGATTTTAAATTTTGAGACTCAAGGGTGCTCTGTCTGATTGTTTTGTCCATGGTGAATTTCATAATCATTAAGCACACGCAGTTAGAGTATGTCCACTTTTCTTGCTTTGTTTTCAAATCAGCACTAGAATTAACATATATAATAGGTTCCTCCTCCTTGGGTGTCAAATCAAGGTTGGTGACCGCCAAATATAATTTCAATGATTTAACCCAATTTGCAAAATTTATCCTATCAGCATTGTAACAAAAGTCAATTGCATAGGCAGAGAGGCTGAGGAAAATTCACTAACTCATTAATGCATGTTATTACTTTAATCATGTTTATAATTTTCTTCATTAACCATGCAATTGTGCATAGTATTATACCATAAGATCTAATATCGAAAGGGTATTTAAGATTATATAGTATAATACAAGAATTAAATATGTCATGATTAAAATCTAAAACCGATAGAATGTTTAAGATTTTAAGAATGCTACTTAATCCTACACTCATATTATGCTATATTAAAAATATCATACCAAAAATGTATGTAATATTATTAATACAACACTCTTGTAAATGCCACATTAAATAATTTTATTTTCAAAAAAATTTATGTAACTGGTCTCACGGTAGGTGGATATGCAATTACACAAAAGTTAATGGCATAATATAAGTTACAAATAATTCCTATAATAATATTTATTAATCACCAAAAATTAATTTAACAAATAAATAATGTCAAATAATACTACAAAAATTCATACAATAGCTAATAATGTATAAATTATATGGTAAAATTTTTGTGCCAAAAATAGTATCATTTAAATATTCAAAACATTAGCACAAAATTAATTAAATAATTTTTATTTACAAAAATTTAAAAAAATCATGGAGATTACTTAAAAGGTCTAATGACCATTTTAAGGCAACAAAATTTGCCCAACATTCTCAACAAGACTTGTTGTCCTTGAACTCACAAACACAATTTCAAGTCCTGTACACAAATTGTTATGGAAAATGCATGTAATCTTTGAGAGGTTATTATCAAATCTAGCATCATTAAACAATCATAAGGGTATTTTTCTATACAAGAATAAATTAAAATTATAGAGTATAAATTTTTGGTGAATCGTAATTATAGAAACATGCCCAAACGGTTCTTGTTGCAGAGAATTATCTACATTCCAATAGCCTTTGCATATGCATTATGGCTATCAAGTTCCCATTGAGTACACTAATTTGACCATTCAATAAAATATAAATCATTTTTTTTATCTACAAACCCAATTAATCAGTGCAATGCATTGATCACGTACTAAATTTAGTGTTTTTTGAACCAAAACTCCAAAATTATTTAGATATCAAATGCAAATCAAAACGTTCACCAAGACAGAAATATAAACAAATTCACAATTAACTTGTGCAATTAGATACAAGACAGATATCATAAAAATTGTAACTATCTAACTAAGAAAGCTATGATATAAATTAGGATAACATAGTATAATAATTTGATGAACTCTAACTCAATAGCCAATTATATAATTTAGGTAAAAAGATTCACATCTGATCAGCATATCACATAATTTTAACCGACATTGATATCGATTGAAGAAAATTTTAAAGTTAATTAAACTGATAACATTATGTAATAGCATGAAAAGATGCAAATCAAATTAAATAGAAAGGGATTAAAATTGCATGAATTAATCGAATCCATAATTGGTGTGAAGAACACATGGAAATGAGGTCACTTCTCCTAAAAAACCTAATATATAATTGGGAGAGTACACTAATAGTACAATGATAGGAGTTGTGTATCTAAATTAGGATTTTAAAAGTAGAGACCCATCTACATACATATAGGACAAACTGGATAGATCCTACCTATCACAAAAATCTAATCTAGGCTATAGTACCTAGTAGAGCTCATATATATTACTTTTAATACTTTTAATTATGAATTATATAAGTACAAATTTAAAGAAAATTCTATCATAAAACACGTCTTATATAAAAAAAAATTATTGTCACTTTAATATTTTATTTATTATGATATTATCAAAATTTATCTTTTAATTAAATTTTATATATTTTTTAATATGTTTCAAAAATAAAATAATTCACTTATAAATAAATTTAAATCATTATTTTTTATATTATTTTCCAACCTTAGATTCATTTGAAAATAAATTGAAATTATTTCTATTAAAATGAATAAATACAATGCTAGAAAAAATGACATTAGTTACTTAACTTCTCTTGTGTTTCCAGAAAGATATTAATTCACATTTAGAACAAAAGTATAGTATTTTATTTTATGGATTATCGCAAATACCCTTCTAGACAAAAAAACTCGATCGCCACCACCACTAAAATTTGGAAGACAATATTTTCTATAAATGGCTGGTGGACAGCTTGTTCTGGTCATGATTGGTTCATTGTCTGGACAGAAAATTGTATACAACGAACTAAGAAATACCACGTATTGTTGAACTTGTTGAATTCCAAGATCACCAAAAAAGAAGAAACAGAAAAATCAAGTGAAGCAAAGGTGTTATTACCGAAAATAAATGCTGCTTTGTTAGTAATTTTCTTTATATAGACAACGTAAGTAAATATATTTATTTATTTTAAAATATATAAGGTTAGTATTATTATTCAAATTATAAAAATAAGAAAAATAGACTATCAATTGATTCAAAAACTAATATTACTCGTGGTCACATAAAATATATTTCTAGTCTTATTATAATTTTATTATTATTCTTTATTATATTTTGATAAATAAATTATTTTAATATTATAATTAAGGAGATAATTTGTAAAAAATATAAGAAATTATATCAAAAAATTGAACAAATTATCTAGATTTAATTTATATCATGTGATATAAATATAAAACAAATTGATAATAATTATTATTTATCTCGTATATATTGTGAATCCGTTGAATTAAATAATTGATAATCTTAATAGGTTAACTCCTTTTGATCCTTCTCAAGACTAGATCACAAGTTAGCAAACACAGTAATTGTTCCATACATGAAGCTTTACTTTACTTAATACATAAAGAATAATTATCAATTTGATAATTTTTAAAATTAAAAAAATTAAAATTTTAATGTATATATATATATAAATTTTATAAAATTAATATATAAACAATAAATCCAATAATTATTTGCCGTTTATCGAGTAAAAGTAAGTAGGTTTTATAGAACGAGGACACAAGAAATTTCCCGAACATTATTTCTGGATCTTGCATGGTTGTACTCTCAGTCCCAGATGAATTAATTGTGCGGACGCACATGCTTATACCGGCTTAACGTATGGCTGAATGAGTATAGCATGTGAAAGAGATTTTAAGAATAAATTAATGAATGCACGCATCTTACTTTAACAACCATTCTCCGGGTCCAGTTGGAACTCCTACAAATTAGATTAATGTCGTTTATAGTAATATTTCTGTTCTAATTTTTTCTTCAATTAGCCCGGCAGACTAGAAAAGAGAATGGGAGGGTTAGGCAAGGTTACGTTGTCCCTGGCTTCTACCTTCCAGTCAACCCATCTTGACGTTGAATGCGAGAGAGCGTGCGAGCTACTGCTTGAAGCTTATCACGTGTTAACTTTATTTGCGACATTAGCAGTTAACACACTTGTTTGACATTTTGCATAGAATTCTCACGCAAGCAATTTCCTTCCTTATATAAACCCTTACCATTGGCATTAGAAAACCAAATTCCTCTGACTTTTTGCAGTATACTGAGCTCGGTGAAAGTTTAGTTGGTTCAGATTGATCACTGAAGTACGAGAGAAAAGCAAGACATGGCGACTGCAGTTGCCCCAAGAGTTGAGAGCTTGGCCAGCAGTGGGATTCAATCAATTCCCAAGGAGTATGTGAGGCCACAAGAAGAGATCAACAACATAGGCAACATCTTTGAAGAAGAAAAGAAGAGAGAAGGGCCTCAGGTTCCAACCATTGACTTGAAAGAGATAGACTCTGAAGATGAGGTTGTTCGAACCATATGCAGAGAAAACCTTAAGAAAGCAGCACAAGAATGGGGCGTCATGCAATTCGTTAACCATGGCATCCCTGATGAGCTTATCAACCGCGTCAAGAAAGCCGGTGAAGCCTTCTTTTCTCTGCCTGTTGAGGAGAAGGAGAAGTATGCCAATGATCAGGCCTCCGGAAAGATCCAAGGATATGGAAGCAAGCTTGCAAACAATGCTAGCGGCCAACTTGAGTGGGAAGATTACTTCTTCCATTGTGTTTTCCCTGAAGACAAGCGTGACTTGTCCATCTGGCCCCAGACACCCACCGAATACATGTGAGTTCGATTCTTCTTTCTCTTGTTTGTATGCTTACCTTTTTTCCTCAACTATATCAGAAAATTTTGGTTTCGAAAAATTAAACAAGGAATTTTTTGTTTGTTGCCACTTACCAGAAACTTTGATTTAATCATGATTTAGTACTTACGTTTTGTGACCTATCCTGTTTCTATAATTATATTTGTTGCTAAAAAGTGAGGTTACAAGCGAGTATGCAAGACGACTGAGAGAGCTGGCGAGCAAAGTGCTGAGAGTGTTGTCTCTTGGTCTGGGATTGGAAGAAGGAAGGCTAGAGAAGGAAGTAGGTGGAATGGAAGAGCTTTTACTCCAGATGAAGATCAACTACTACCCCATTTGTCCTCAACCAGAACTGGCACTAGGGGTTGAAGCCCACACCGATGTAAGTGCACTTACCTTCCTGCTTCACAATATGGTACCTGGCCTGCAACTTTTCTACGAAGACAAATGGATCACAGCAAAATGCGTCCCGGATTCCATTCTCATGCACATTGGAGATACCATTGAGATTCTGAGCAACGGAAAATACAAGAGCATTCTTCACAGGGGTTTGGTCAACAAGGAAAAGGTCAGAATATCGTGGGCAGTGTTCTGTGAGCCACCAAAAGAGAAGATCATATTGAAGCCACTTCCAGAGACTGTAAGCGAGCAAGAGCCAGCACAGTTTCCACCTCGCACCTTTTCTCAGCATATTCAGCACAAGCTATTCAGGAAGACCCAGCAAGCTCTCTCCAACTCCAAATGATCCATATTCTCTATAGCCTCAAGGTAATGTATGTTCCGTTTCTACATAAATTTCGCGGTTCCTTATGCAGTCTTGTGTCGAGGCAGTGATTAATACCCCGTAATTAGTGGATTTGTAGTCCTCTCGTGGGTCCTTATGTCGTACTTTGCTTAATTTTAATAAATAACTTTAATTACTATTGTGATGGTCACAAGTTTGTATAATTTTAAATTGAATTTGTGTTTTCTTTTCTCTAAAGTTTTTTTTTTTACATAAAATCTTTATATGTAATTAATTAAATACAGATTATTTTTTTATTTAATGCTACTTACATTATTATTTATAACCTCTTCATCTTTATTATATCACTCTTCAAATATGAATTAAACATGATATGTGAAGATAATACATAAAAAAATATGTTTGAATTGTCAATTATATCATGTCCGTCACTTTCTTAAATAACATCACTATCTCTAATATAATTATTTAATCATTTTCTTAAAGAATAATTCACCATCGTTAATGTAATCGCCCAACTACTTTTTTCTCAGATCCAACTACTTTCTTGACTAATTCAAGGCTCCAATAACTTTACCCGCGAGCTGATATGTACAATGGGTTCACGGGAGTTCCATTTTTTTCCTTGTTAGTTTTTATTTCTTTTATTGGTTTCTTATTGACAGATGCACAAATTTCAAGTAGATCTATTAGAACATTATATAATTTTCAAGTATATTTAAAAAATTGTTAATTTAAGGATCTCAATTCTTACCTTAATAAAAAAGAAAGTTTAATTTAACTGGAAAGATTTTTATTTCTTGTATATAACAGCAAAGATTAGTAACAAGAAGCGCACTAGATAGCAGACTCATGAGCAGCTCATGAAAACAAATTACCCTCACCAAGTTTCAATAGATATTTATAAACTAGGAGATTATGTATAAATCATCTTCAATTTATTTAATTTCACATTCTTATTTACATTTTCTCACAGATAAATGGGATTCAGAATGCAGATTCTATTTGTTTGTAAAAAAATTATGGATAAGAAAGTAAGAATAAGAAATAAGAATAACATTTTTTTAAGAGATCACAGGCTGTGATGCAAATCCCAGGATTAGCC
Organism: Saraca asoca; assembly: GCA_026873985.1. Lineage (NCBI taxonomy): Eukaryota > Viridiplantae > Streptophyta > Magnoliopsida > Fabales > Fabaceae > Saraca > Saraca asoca. Next base: position 7,774 of record JANHAO010013038.1, on the reverse strand, counting down.
ACACATGATTCAAGCAGGCAATGCTCAAAATCTAATTAAGACTAACTGATTAATAGACCCAGTCAATTTCTGTTGGACCTCAGCCAGATCGATTTTCCTGCCAGCTTCCACCTGTGTATATACACACACACACACACACACACACACACACACACACACACACACACACACACACACACACACAAACTATAAATTAGAAAGGGGCCTTATCGCGATCTGCAGCTCAAGAAACCCTAAATTTAATTTCTTAAAGGATATTTGCAAACGAAATTACCTCGGATTCAATGATATAAAATAACCGTTGTTTCACTTTAGTTGAATTGGAACTGACAACACTAAATCCTTGTGTAATTAGAAGCCGGAGTACTCTTGAAAGATGAAGCCTTTCTTCAAGTGCAGTGTTTATGACAATCTCTATTCCTGCCAAACTTTCTCTCACTATCACAACATCCTCTCTTTTGGAAGGCCTAGGGTTCCACAACTTTTGCAGCTTATCTCTTTGGTTACTTAGATTCTCGATCTTGCCATGCAAGTGTTTGATATAATTCACTGCCTCTTGCATTTGATCCGATATAGAACGCTTTCCCTAAACCCAAAACAACACTTTTAATTATCGTAAGGTAGCAGAAAAAGTAGCTAGGAGTCTAGGACGCGTGCCATTAACTATTTATAGTAATAGTAACAGAGTAATTATGAAAAAGAAATACTGATCACCCTACCTTCAAATATTCAAGTGGGAGCAGTGATCGAAGAGAAGCATAAAGAGTGGCCATTTCTTGCCTTCTTGGTCGTTCAATATCTCTATGCATGATATTCCTCTTCTTGATTTCACAAGGATTATTGTCATCTTCTTCAAAAGACATGGATGATTTACGTCTCCTACCAAAGATAGATAGCTTATGACCGGTGACATACTGAGGAGCAGATGGGAGTTGTTGGGTTGCGTAGAGTTGGCAGCTGGGAATGGAAAAAGTTTGGAACATGTCATCCATGCTTTGGGAACTTGGAATCTTCCTCTTCTCTATATGTAATTTCAAAAGTTTTAGAATCCAAAACTTTATGAATGTGAATAATGGGTTAATAAAATGTTTGATGGGCCAAGCCTAACAATAAAATATATATACTAGTTTTCATTTTTCACATTCAAGTATTAAATAAGAGGAGATCTCAGTCAGTGGGAGCTATATAGAACCTAGCTTGTATATTTTATCAGTATTTAATCATAACCTAAACATGTGAGAGAATTAAACGCATAAGTTTGTAAGAGGGACAGTAGACACGATGTTCAGTTCCCTCAAGTTTATATCAATATATACAAGTTAAATTTATATATAAGCTGACAATATGTTAATGATTATTTATTCTGGCGTGTAGTTTTTATTCTTAATTTTTTTTGGCCATCGATTCAATTTAACAAAAATCATATGCTTTGGAAATTTGATATATGGCATAAAAAAAAGGGATATGCAATATCTTTTATATATATGAACACCGTTTTCTTTATCAGATTTGGAGCTGTGATTTTGTTGTAATGTGAGAAAAGGACAGAATATGCAACGACAACTTTGTTTTTAATTATTGCCAACCAAGAAATATATGCAAACGACTTTATAATCCTATATTAAAACAGGATTTGGTGTTGATATTACATTAATTACGTACAAATAATTGGAGATGTTCATGTTTTGTTTGAATAAATTTACTCATGAGCTGAGCTCTCCTCAATCTGATCTTAGTGGCGATAGCTGGTGACTCAGTAATTTCAGTCTTCCTGTGTTTGAATAAATAAACAAATACGAACTCATGTTTAAACTGTGGTTTGTTATAAAACTTAAGGAATGCAGGGTCTTGACCTTTACTTAATTTTGTATTATATAGCATCTTGTAGCTTTGGCTCCAAACAAATATGCTATTTTTATATATTAATTATTGATACGTCACGCTTTGAATCTACTGACCCCATTAATTTTAAATGATAGAATCAGTTTGGTTCATATGTATAAAATGTGTGAATGAATTTATAAGAAACAATGTGTACAAGTATATTCAAATCCTAAAACAACAAAGCGGGTTTATTATATTTTTCGGCGGCTTACTTCCTTCACAATATGTTTATTTGCATTGGTAATCAACTTATATGCGATCGAATGTGATTGAATTGTAAATCTACTTGTTACTCTTCTTCTTTCTTGAATACATGATACATAAGGCATTCTTGTATGTTTCCATCTTACACCGGCAATAAACAAATCAGAGGAGTACCTACCAATCTTATGCATTGTTACTTAATTGAAATTGTGGAATTTTTTCTCTTGCTATGGCTTGAAAGAGTGCGTATTGCAGTGGATTCTCCCTTGATCCACTACAATCATCGATGAATGGTCAAAAAACGATTCATTCTTGCTTACTAGTCACTTGAACACCCACTCACGTGTTATCTATTAATTGGACAAGAGTGCATGAGTGAAAAACAAAAGGGGTGAGAATCATGGAAGTGGGTCTCTTCAAACAATATTGTTACGAGTTAGCCTTATTGACTAATTTGGTAACTAAATATGCTTAGTCTTTCACAAAACTTGATAAGAGAATTAATATGAATGGAAGGTCTTGTGTGAATTTAGAAGCAATGTGTTATTTTTTTTTTCTATTTTGGGGGTATTTGAGTTTTCTAACATAAATCATTTCATTATAAAAAAACTCATAATTTTCGACAGATTTATCCATCGAAAGAAGTGATTGAAATTGAAAATATCATTAGTTAACAACTAAAGAAATTCGTCACAAATTTGTCATACAATAAATTCTATTGAAAATGCTGTTGAAAAATAGCACTTCTTCCGATGAAACATATTGTATGATAGATTTTTGACAAAAAAATTCATTGACAAATTCAAAAATTTTTAAATGTCTAGGCACTTGATCTCCTATTTTTTTTTTCCATTTTTTCTCCTTCCTCCGTCACATAAGAGCTCTTCCTTATTTTTTCATCTTGATTCTTGTACTTTGAGAGTATTCTTCGCTAAACTGATTAAATTGTTCTTACTACTTTATTTTATATTTTTACTAATTGTTTTTACTTAATTTAAATTCCCTTCAAGCTATATGTGAAGCTTTTATATTAACTTGGACAAAGTATGTCTACTTCTACCAAAATGACTTTGGCTTATAATGCTCTTTAGGAGACATGTTCAGTGACCCGGGTAAGCATTGTGGCACAAACCAGGGATCAACGTATGATGGCTTAGAGACTCCTGTTGCACATTCAAAATTATGTAATGAGGCATATATTAATAAAACAGAGTTATCTCTTTTCCTATATAAAAAGTCCCTTCCAAATACACACTAGGGACTACTTATATGTGGTATTCTTTGACACTTAGTATGCATGAATACTTTGACTACACACTCATATATGCCTATGAACATATTGCACATTAGATTTTGATTGTATAGGTGACAAAATCTATAATATTTCATTTATCCATCCAAGTGTGACTTGAGTTTATTGGAAGGTGGCATGATGGTCAAGAGTTGGTATCATGTGTCGTACTGTATGATTAGAAAAATTATTAGATCGTGACAGTTGGTATTAGAGTTTGGTTGTGCTAAAGATAGCAAATTGAGTGGCCATAATTAGTGTAGATTTAGCTTGTCAAAACATATAAGGGTTGTGAGTAAAGCAAACACTCATTGAAATAGCAAAAAGATACTACTAGGGACTTGACCGAAAAGGGTAGGCATATGCAAAAGTTAATAAACTTGTTGTACAAAATGATACATTGATTATGCGCTCATTTATAGTAATATTCGAAAGAATGCAAAATCATCTGAAATAGTAAGAGATTTGATGGCTTATCTAGCGGGGGAAAACCCTAAGAGAAGCTCTGGCCTTGCCAAGATAACTCAACTACATCTATGATAGACATATTAGTTGTCAGTGGAGCCTAGAGGGCAAAGCCATGGTCATGTTAAATTGCGTGGCCACAATAGACAGTTGACACATCCTATGAAATGACATATATAAAGAGATGTGTAGAGTAGACAAAACTATATAGAAAAGTATGTCAGAGGACATGAATTTTACTTGAGGGAGTATACCTAAAAAAGGAAAAAGAAGGTCCAGGAGGGATCAATTTTGCACAATAATCACGTGGCTATAATAAGTGAGTTATAGTACTTCTACAAGATTCAAGGCGAGATGTTAGAGGAGTTTGCACATCAAAGTCACAAGACAAGCAACAATGATACAAAATGTAATAAGTTAGAGCTATATAGTGGCATGACCAAGTTGTGACAATGACTTGAGGCGTAGTAAATTAGCAATACATAGTAGTAAGACAAACTTTATGATAATGATCATGGGATTCATAATTACTTGTGCACAAATAAAGTGAAACTCAAGCTAGAATGACGAATACTCTATGATCAACCCTATCAAGTCATTTATGTGGGGGAGCCATTAAGAAAATGCATTTGCAGAGGGAAACATCGAGAAGATGTACTTGAACTAGGCCATAAGGGCATAGACATCGAAGGATGTCGCTTAAGAAGTACAAAATGGGGCATTGAGCATTGAAGAAGTGGCTAGGAGAGTCAAGATATTAACAAGTGACTTGGAGGGCCAAGATACTAGTAAGATGACTATGTGGGTCAAGGGAAAATGAGTCAGTATCAATATTAAAGAGATAACACTAAAGAGTGCGAACCTATGAGGTTTAAGGACTAAGATGCTTGATAGTATCAACTCTGAAAAGGCTATAATGGTCAAGATACCACAATGGTGTCAAATTAGATAAGGTCTAAGGATTTGATCAAGTGTGGAAGTGGCTTATTGAAGTATAATGGATTGATCAAACCTAATATGAGCAAACTTGTGAGCAAGAAATGAGACTTGCAAGCAAGTCATATTTTGTCAATAAAGAATGGGACATGCGTGAAAGAAAATGAGACTTACGCCTCTCACATCGATGAAACAAAACATTGGATATTGGGCATATTTGTTAGTAGTTGGTCCAAAATGCCAAGCAAGCGTATAAGCTATGGAGGTAGTACACACTTAAGCTACAAAAGTAGCGGGTCAAGAGCTGTGTGAAGACAACGTGCCTGCAAGCTATAGATGTAATAAGGCAAGCATAAGTTGCAAAGATGACAACTCGAATGTTGTAGAGACAGTGGGATGGGAGAAGTTGGAGAGGTGATAAATTGAAGATTTGTGAAGAAAGTGGCACATAGAGGAGTGTTGGGACAATGAAGTAAAGTCTAAGAGGTAGATCACAAAGCCTATAGAGGTAGCAAAAGTCTAAAACACCAAAGTTATGGAGACAACTACCCAAAAGGTTACAGGGGAAACTCAATGGCATGAGTTCAAGAAGGCAGAGCCAAGAAGAAGTCAATGGAGGAGTTGAGGAGTAGCAGACCGCTAACTTTCCTAAAAACTATGTCAGGTTGAGAGTGTCATTCATCAAAGCCTCTTGAATGATGTTAGCTTAAAAAGACAAGCACAGAGTGATCAAGAAAGTAGCTCGAGTGGAGCAAGTTGAAAACCCATATGAAGATTTGAGAAGCCAACCTCGATAAGAGAAAACCTTTATGGAAGCTATGTTAAATTGAGGGGTCAATGAAGGCATTGAAATTTGAGTAGGGAAGAATGTTACAAATTGGCCTTGTGAACTAATTTGATAAACAAACATCCTTGATTTTGGACAAAACTTTGCAAGAAAATAAAGCATGAAAAGGATGTCTGGTTGTTCGAATTTGGTAGTAGATGTACTTGTGTATTATTTTTTTTTCCTGTTTTAGGGATATTTGTATCTTTTTAGCATAAATTATTTATCCAATGCTAGTAGAAAAGGATATGATTGCAATTCTTACATTTTTATCTTCGCGTCCATATGAGATGACACATAAATTCCTTTTCAAGTTATAGGAAAAGCCTTAATGTCAGCTTGGAAAAAAGTATGTTTATTTCCGTTAAAAGGGTTTGGATTAGAATACTTTTTAGGGGGGCGTGTCTGGTGACCCAGATGGGCATTATGGCACAGGTTAGAGATCAAAGTGTAGTGGTTTAGAAACTCCTGCTACACACTTAAAATTGTGTAATAATGAATATATTAATAAAATAGAATTATAGCTCTTCCTTTGCAAAAAATCAATTTCTGATGTATATTAAAGGCTACTTATGTGGGGTTTTCTTTGAGACTTGGTATGTGTAGATGCTCTGATTACACGCTATTATTTGCCTATGAACATTTTACACATAAGATTTCAGTTATATGTGTGACAAAATCCACTGTGCTTTATTTATCTATCCAAATGTGATCTGAATTTATTATAAAACTGGCATATTAACCAAGAATTAGTACCATGCAAGTGCTATGACCTCACTGTAAAAGGTATGACACCCTTCACTGAAAAAATTAATGTGCTACCTTTATTACATAGTGAGAACTTTCTAACTTAGGTATTGAAGTGTGCTTTGCCGTATACTTGACCGCTTTGCATCACTAATCCAATTTGTTTCGCAAGCATCCGATCGCTTAGATTCAAAGAAGGCTTCAATGTGTAAATCAAAGGAAAAGAGGAAGTTTGTTTTACAAATAAAAAAAAAACCAATAAGAACTTTGTTTTACAAATAAAAAGAAAGGCTAAGATTGTCCACTCATTTTTTTGTGTGTGTGTTTTTATGGTTGGCTCATTATTTTTAAATATTTCTTAAAAACATTGGAAAAGGTTTTGTGCGATACGTAGCTAGTTTAAAGTGGAAATCCATGGAAGCTCTACCTTAAAGGGAATTATTGCTTTTATTATTAAATTATCTATTTTTAAGTCAATAGAAAAATACAAATTTTAAAGTAAAATTAGTAATTCAAATAACAAAAATACTCATCAACCTTTTTAGGAGAAAGACTTGATTATAGTTAGAGTCTGTTTGATACAAATAATTGATAAATTAACTGATAGTTGATAAGTTAGCTTATAGTTGATAAGTTAGTGATTAACTGTTGCTGATAAGCTAGTTATTAATTAAAAACTAATAAGTTAGTTGATCATACTAAAAGTGTTTGATAAACTTAATTGATAAATTAGTTCATAAATATAAAATAATATATTAATATTATTAGTTATATGAAGTAGATTAATTTATATTTAGTTTAAGATTAAATTATATTAATATAATCAAAATATTCAAAATATAAATATATTTGCCTAAAATTTAATTAATTATATTTATGACATCACATATTTATTTATTTATGTTGAATTAATGAGCATGACCAAATATGCAATGATGTGTAAATGTATTTTTTTATCCCCCTTGGCTTTATGGAAAAGAACAATAATTAAAAATAGTATAATATTAGAAAAATATTGATACATATAGAAGAGGAATAAATTTGAAAGAAAAGATTGAAAGCTTATAGTTTATAAGCTTTAAACTACTTTGAGTAACTTATCAAAATAGAGCTTATCTTTTTCTTCTTCTTCTTCTTCTCAAAAAGCTAGTTCTTCAAATACTTTTAAAATGTACAAAAAAGTTTATTAATTAGATCAATAAGTTATAAATTAGTTTATTTAGTACATCAAACATAGTTGATGCGACTATCGAGATCGATCAGATTAGAAATTTATACAACCGAAGCTAGCTAAACTACTTGTAATATAGGCAACACCAGGTCAAGCCCTTGGATCCACTACAAGAAAAATGGTCAATACCTGCGGATTTTCCTACGGATTTTGGCTTAAAATCCGCAGGTAATGCATTTCCTGCGGAAAA
>JANHAO010013037.1:0-16093 GCA_026873985.1 Saraca asoca | reverse complement strand
TGTAGCGGATGCAACCACTTCAAAGCAAGCTTGGGAGAATTTGCAAAAGAAGTTTAAAGGAGGAAGAGAAAAAGGAGAAAGGAAAAAAGAGAAAGAAAGTCATGACAAATTCAACAAAGAGAATGTTGAATCTGTTGGAAAAGCAACTTGCAGTTATGAAGTTCAAGAGGAGATAACTCATGATTTATCTTGTCCTTCTAAAGATGAAGAGGAAGACATAGGCTATGATTTGCCTATCCGTTCTAGAGAAGAAGACCCAATCATCGAAGAGCTTGATTTGCCTTTCCTTTTTGGTGAAGAAGACCAAGTCATGGAAGAACTAGAGACTACACAATCTATGGAAGAGATGATGCCACTACCTATATCTTCTTCTGTTCATGAAGTGCTACCTATCTCCAAAGGATGCTCAAATGAAAGGCTTGATGAATTGTCTTGTCTCTACGTAGAGAATACCCAATTGAAATTTCATGAATATATTAAAGATAATCCAAAGGGACAAGTTATGGATGCAGAGATTGAAGTCATGAAGAAGCGCAAGTTTTGGACGTATTCCATTGGTTATGATGATGTTGAAGACAAAGTGACGTTCATAATGAGGAAAAATAACAAGCGAGGTGAGAAGAGACTCAAAACAAGTATTATTGTTGAAGGCCACAAGCAAAACATGGAGGTTGACTATGAGAAAATTTTTGTTCTCTACTTTAAAGAGTGCAATACAAGATTTTTTGAAAAGCCTCTCAAGTTTCAAGATTTTGGATGAAGTCTTGGATTGAAGAAATTCCAAAATTAAGGGGGGATGTTGGAAATAGTAATTTTGAAATTTTCATGTGTCTTTTAGGTCTTGATTATGGTTCATTGTAGGTGGTTTATGTTTCTAAAAAAGTCAAAAAATCCATTCATGTTTTTAGGATTGGTTCATGTTTCTAGGTGGTTCATGTTTCTAAGAGAATAATTCATATATTTGCATTAATTAGCATATAAGATAGGTTCAATGTCCTAGGTGTACTAAGTGTCTATAAATACCTTGTATTGGAGTCAATTTGATAAGCCAAGCTAAAGCTAAATGATAAATAAGATTTTTACAATACCTCTTCCTCCATCCAACAGTTCTAATAGAAAATTTTTTGCAGCTACATATACTTTTATCAATCTTTATGATGATGATATTCCTATCTATTCTTATTTTCTGATTCGACCTTTCTGCTCTCATTTTAGATAAAAGACAGGAACTTGAGTTCTGAGAAAAGATATAAAAAAAAGAAACACAAAAGAATGGCTGAAATCTTATTTCCTCATCACGAGGCTTCGGCTATGTAAAGTAGCTTAAAGTTTTTGTTCTAAAGGACCCCCCCCCCCTTTGTCTATTTATTTGCTGCTGGAGAGACAATTGAAAAATGTTTAAATTACTTTTTCGTTATTTGTATATTTACTCGATTTATAATTAAGTTTCTATAATTTAAAATTTTTTAATTACATATTTATACTTATTTTTTATTTTTAATTAGATATTTCATATAATTTTTTTATTACATTTTGTTAGTGATTAATCCGCACTTAAACAATAATATATTAATAGTTTATGAAATGAAAGAAAAATAAGATATTATTTTTTTAAAAAAATAATTTTATAAAATTATTTATCACTTAAATATAAATAAAAATTATATGAAAATTTTATATTAATTATTGTTAAACTACGTTAAGGTAACGTTGTCTATATGTCAATAACAAAATTTAATTGTAAAATAATTAATAGGAAATATATAATTAAAAATAAAAAATAAGTATAAAAATCTAATTTAAAATATTTAATAAATTATAAATATCTAATTGGAAATTAAATAAAATTATATGAGATGACTAAAGTAATTCAACCTGAAAAACTAAAAGAAAATCTAAACAAAAGGCATTCCTCAATTATTTGGACCATACCTTATATTTTTAGGATCTTCACACAGCTAGATATATTTTAGGTTAAATTAATATTTAGTTCTCTATGATTTTTTAAATTAGGTATCTATACTTTAAACAGAGTTAGTTGAGAAGGGTTTCACAGCAAATCAATATTTTTAAATGGAATAAAATGGAAAGATAATAAACATTCAATTAAAAATAAAAATAAATTATAACTATATAATTTAATTTTTTTAAGTATTGATATCTTATTAAAAAATTATAGATTAATTTAACAAATAATGTTATTTACACTTTTCTGTATTTACTTCTCATTCATTCTTCTTTTTATATTAAAAAACTTTTATTTAAAAAAATGAGTTAACAAATAAATACAAGAAAATATAAGCCATATTATTACTATATAACATATATATATATATATATATATATATATAAAGCTTCTTTGTTGGTGTGGATGGCACATGGTAAAGCAGGCTAGCTTACATCTTAATAGAATCCTTCAGAGAAATCAAAAGGAGTGGGTTTCACATGGTGGGTAAGTCCCACTCAATATGGCATCTGAGTCCTCTAATAATGGGACACTTGACTGATCCACCTCATAAAAACTCAGAATTGTCCCTCGTTTGTTCCTTTTGTTTCAAACGCAAATTTGTCAAACTTGTCATCAGTTTGCTTTTCTTGGATTCTCCAGAGTGTAAAACATTGAACGAAAAGCTCACTTAGAAAGAAGAATTAATAATAGGAAATATTACAGTAAAATTAAAATAACTTTTCTTTAAGAAGTAGATATTAACTTTATCATAATTTTTATATGTAATATTTTATAAATAAAATATTTTAATGATTTTTATATTTTATAATTATAACTATAAATTAATAAAATTATTTCTGTAAAAATATTTTTTAATAAAATAATCGGAGCCTCGAGAGGATGTGTTGATTATGAAAGAGGTATAATAAAGCAGGGGACCAAGTTTCTTTGGATTGGCTATTGAGATCAGTTGAACATTTGGTGAGTAAGAAAAAAGGGGTTAGCCATAGCCATATTTTTTGTCCTAATGATGCTTCATGGGCTTGACGTGGATGTCTCTATATTTTATGTGATACCTGTCAGGGAATATGCAACAGTAACAGAAAAGGAATCAGAGTTAAATCTAATGAAATGTCATTTCCTATGAATTATGATCCAACACAGAAGTTAAATTGACAACTCTTCATATGGAAACATAAATTAACATAACATAAAGAGGTCATAGGATGCTTTACTTAAAAGTTGTTGACATGCTTACGTTTGAGACACTTTGATTTATGTTTCTGGGTTTCATCACAAAGCAAAGAAAAGATAGGACACATGCATGTGCATGGCGATATCAACGATGATTATTATTGCACAAAGTGTCTTTTCTTCACAATAAAACCTCTTAACACATCCAAACAGATCATAATGATCATGTTCTATACGTACGAAGCTATGGTTATAATTTAATTGAGTAGCTCAAGTTCCAAACTTTCGAAACTCAAAAGGGGGAATAATCCACATGGGAGCCAATCTCCAAAACTATATCCATTTCCCAATGAAAAATGAGGATTCATTGTATTCACTTTTGGTTAACTAATAAAGTGTGGTCGACACAACCTTCCACTTGTTCCATGTCATCACACAACAAATATGTCTTGTTTAATCAAAATTAATCAAAGGACGTTCTGATTACGATTACAGATACAATTATATTATAATTCTTGCACGTTATAATTATAAATAAATATATATATATATATAAATTTTATTGATTCAGAATAAAATTATGATTACAAAATTTAATATATTCATGATATTGTATTATAATTGTAAACCACTATTTAAAATTATGTTATGTTTAATTTAAAGCCAAGTCCTCTAAAAGACCTAGACTTACTGAAGCAACCGTGGACGTCAAAAGTATGCAACATGACGATGGAAACTGCAAAACATAAAGGAAGAGTGACTTTTTAAGAGAATCTCATGGATTGTGAGCAATGAGCCTATCTAGTTTAGCATGATCCGTGTCTTGAACTATGACCAAAACCCTATATATATAAGGATTAGACATATCCATAAGAAGCAGACTAAGAATTGGATTGCGCGAGTTGCTTAAGTAATTAAGAATGGAGAACATGCAAATAGTCCCTTACAAGAATGTTGTGGAGGCACAGTACGTTGAGATGATGGTTCCTTTGTATTCTTATGGATGTGAGAAGAAAGTGAAGAAGGCTCTAAGTGGGATCAAAGGTAAAATTAAGAATGTTATATGTTCACTCAATTTCTTTCATGATTTTTTACTCAATATACATTTGAAAGGATATGAATCAAATTAATCTCACATATTCATATTCTATTAATTTTACATATTAGTACATAAAATTTAACGAATTTATCATTTTTCAAGGTAAAAATCCATCTTTGGTGATAGTTTTGACATATCAATAAGCATGTGTCAAGAAAATTTTGTTGCTATCTTAGCTTACAGCAAACAATTTCATTACTTAGAGGTAAACTCCATGGAGGGTTTCTTTTTTGTAGCCTCTCTTGTCCTTTGTGGTTGGATCTTTGATGAATGGTTTACGAGTTTCTTGAAATTGAAGATTTTGCCACAGATGCCTGGGCTTGTCTAGTTTATTTACAGGCTGGGTCTTTGGATTCATTGAAAACCCATTTGAGTTTGTGGGCTATAAACTATTGGATCTTCATAGGTAATGAGAAACATGGTATGACTAGTTGTTATTTGCTAATTTTGAGTGTTTGTTAGTTGCAGACCCTAAGAATTATGAGTGTTTATAAGTTTGGTTCATTAATATGCCCTTGTGAATACGAAACATCTTCTCGATTCCTTCTTTTGATCTTCAAATTATTTAACTTGATAATGAATTTTATTGATATTTATTTTCAACAAAGAATAATATTATTAATTAAGAGCTATAATAGGCATCCTAATTTCACTGCACTAACAACATTATTCAATTCATTACTAGAAAAAACATTAACCAATTTTAATGGATTATGGTTTGTAAACAAAGTCAAACTAGCTGACTATCGTGAATAGAAATTTTAGTCCCCCTTTGCAAAAATAATCATATACTCATTGGAAAAAAAAAATGGAAACCCCTCGCGCACTCTCACAATTTGTTCATTAAAAATTGTAATTTTTTTTTTATATAAAACCTTGTAATTTTTTTATAAAAATTTACAAATTTTCATTTACTCAAGCACATAGCATATAGGGCATTTGATATTGGGGCTATTTCTCTGTCGGTGATTCCAATACTGTGCATAAATAGTGAACCTCTTTCATAGTCAAAACACTCTTGCCGACCACCCAATTCGAAGAAACTCCTTTATGGCTTTGCAATATTTCTTCCATTCATGCATCCTTAAGTTCTAAATCGATCGGTCAACTTACTAGTAATATGCTAATATTAATATGTTATTTTTATATTTAAATTAAGAACATTTGAATCTAAAATTTTCAATAAATTATTTAAATCCCTCGTCATCAAATCATACTAGTAACTTATGCTAGTCTATATGTTTATTATGCAGGTATATATTCAGTAAATGTGGATTACAGTCAACAAAAAGTGATTGTGTGGGGAATTTGCAACAAATATGACGTGTTAGCAACTATAAGGACCAAAAGAAAAGAAGCTTGTTTTTGGAATCCAGAAGATAACGTTGTATTAGAAAATTCACAATCATCATCACTATCATCGTCACTGCCATCACAATTTCCTAATAAGAATTATAAGCACTCTTTATCATTAACTAAGGTTCGATCTTTGAGTTTGAAAGCCTGGAACAAAGTGTTCGCTAGATCATATTCTTTCTAAATGGAAAATGGATCAATGGAGGGGAGGAAGAATTAGCTTGTCAAAAGATGAGCGTAAATTTGGGAATGGAAGTTTCAATCATCTCACTTGTACAAAATTCCTTGTTCAATCATTTCTTGTCCTTACCATTTTATGTTTTGTGCAATTTTAGTTGTTCCTTCATTGAATCTAAGCCCAGACTACCCTAACTTCACTAAAACTCAAGTTATATATACATAACTTAATCATTTTGCAGTCTCATTCTTTTTTAACTCATAAATTATCTTCATTTTGAATTATAGAATCAAAATCAAATATAAAAATGAGATACATATAATATAAAAAAAAATCCTGTCATTTGTATCAATCTTTCATCTATTCATAAAAACTCATTTGAGGATATGGAATGCCTCCTTTTTTTGATTAATCTACACTAAAATCAATCTTTAATGTTATATTTGTAGATTTCTATTGGATAAATGTTACTTTGACAATTTGTATTTATAAATATTTTTATAATTAATTATATATATTTTATTTGAGGTAAATACAAGTTATCATAAATTTTATGAAATTATTGATTCAAATTGTATCATGTTCGTGGATAATAAAATTGGATTTAAAATGTATGAACCAAAGTATGACTATTCTTTTCTTATTTGAGGCAAGTGTGTGCTTTTAAAAGCACTGGAATTCCATTGCTGAGACAAATCTGCTATATGCACTAATGCTCCTTTCAAGTGATCCATCCCATAGGCTTATTGATCCTGTTTTCCACTATTTTCTACCACAACAACACAATCAAATTAAGACATGAATCTTGCAGCTATAAATTTAGTTGTGGCAAACCCATGTGCTTGGGAAGCATGAGCTAAAGCTACCACCCAGATCACATGCCATTTTTTTTTTTCCAAAAGGAGTTAGCCAAATTGTCGCCTGATAAAGCCAAAGCATGATTCATAACTTTCAAACCACTCCATGTTCTTCAATATATCTTCCAATAGAATCAAACCAGATCAACTTTTTTAAAGTTACGATGCGACCACACCAAATCTCACAAAATGTAGTTAAATTAATTCATATCTCTATATGATGATTACCATTTACACGTAATTAAGCCCTCAGATAAATAGTTTGTGAACATCCCTCTCCATGTCGTTTCATCATTACCATATATATCTTTTTATGATTATTATCATGGTTTTAATTTATGTTTATAGTTGCATTGCAGCTAATGTTATCGCGGATAAATGAAAGAAAAAAAAGATTTTTACATATCAAAATTGTGATTACAATGGAAGGTAAAAGCAAAAAATATGACAATGGACAAATTTTTAAAAATGTGATCGCGTAACCAGCATAGATTGATTCAATTAGCAAAGGAGATTTGGTGAAGATCCTTAATAATAGGTACGCTTCGTCTCATCTTTGGCCCTTCTCTTGTCATTGGCATTCTGACAAATAGTGTTAGAGTAACTAATCTACATTTGAAATAAATGTGATTGCATTTGTGCCGTTTTTGTCAGCCCGATTTGCATCGCAGTTGTTTTTTTTTTTTTTTAAATCATTTTTTATAATTGTAACTACATTTTAAATCCTTGAATATTTTAGAACAAAATCACAAGTCAAGAAATGGTAAGAAATCAGATTGATCTAAATAGGATATAAATCTGATTAGTATCCATCATTTCAGATCCGTTAAAGATTCAAACCTATTAAAATTTGATAAGAACTTATTCAAAGATTTAATAAGAATCCATTTGAAATTATAAAAATATAATTATAATTTTTTTTAATTAAAGAATATAAAATAATTTTTCTTATTAATAATATTGATTTGTTATGGAATATATAATTTAGTAGATCTAATATGATATTTAAAAGAGATTTAGGTCATATTAGGTATTTAATGATTAAAATAAATTCAAATTATTATATTTTAAACCTAATTAAATTTGATCTATTGAATAAATATTTATCAGTTCAAATAAAATTTATTAGATCTGAATATTTTTACTATCCTTACAAATCACTTACTATGATGTAGCAGTGGAAGATTTGGATAATACCTAATTGGTAATTTAAAAACATAATTACTATCATAAGCAAAATTTAAAAATATCTAATTCCTAGGTGCCTAATTTCTGTATATGAACCAGATAGTGCCAAAATTCAAACCCTTTATGCCTAATTCCTTGTGCTTTACACATACATATATTAGCAACATTTTCTCACCTCATAAATCGAAATCATTTGGGAGGGGAAGACCACACGTTATTACAACTAAACCCAGAGAGAGAAAATAGTCTTGAATTTTGAAGGCTTCTCTCTTCAAAGTTCTGAACTTCAAGAAAAACCAGCAGAGCCAAGAAGATGATAATGGTGGTGAATGCGACGGAGATATTGGAGGAATACACGGCGGTTCTGACAAGTGTGGCGGAGCACCTCCTTTCACAGCGTTTCAGCAGTCTTAGAAACTTTGGTTTTTCTTCTATAGCCTCATCTTCAGACTCATCTTCCTTTCTGGTTTACTTTTAGATTTTTAAGTACAAAAACTGGGTTTTTAGTTCTTGATTTCTTGAATCTACTTTGTGGAAGTTAGTTTTTAACTTGATATCAATTATGATATAATGTGAATCTGTTGTGATTATTCTTCTCCTTTGTAGTAATCATAAACTTCTCAGAAGGAATAGCCCTTGAGAATTAAGTTATTTAACATTCAATTCCTTAATTTCCCCATAATTCAATTATAGATTTTATAGTATTCACGTTTTATCTTATCTTCTTCTCCTCCATCAGTTGCAGAAGCTTAGAAAAGACTCCAAAAAAAGAAAAAAGGATTTTGAATTTAGCATTACAAGCAAAGTTTAATTAGAATATTAGTTACCACAAACGAAATTTATATAAAATCATGATACGGTTATGAAATGAGATTCGTTATTTTTTATATAATTTCATGAAAAATTATTGTATGGATAAAAAAAATATATTTTCATATATATAATAGGTTAATCAAAACATAATTTCTAGTAATTAGGGGTGTAAGAGAAAAATAATCTATTGTAGAAGAAGGCAAAATTAGAAGATACAACTTTATTTTAATCCTGGTTTTATTATCATGATGTATGCTTTGAACCTGGCTATGCAATGAAGATGAACACAGTGAATATGTATGAATGTCCAGAACTCAAT
Source organism: Saraca asoca (assembly GCA_026873985.1). NCBI lineage: Eukaryota > Viridiplantae > Streptophyta > Magnoliopsida > Fabales > Fabaceae > Saraca > Saraca asoca. Next base: position 7,141 of record JANHAO010013037.1, on the reverse strand, counting down.
GATGGCTGCAAACACTCAAAATAAAAACAGAGACAATAATGGTAAGCAAATAAAGAATCAATTGTCAATAATGGGAATGGTGAGACATGAGTCAAGAGTCATTGTAATTTTTCTATTAAGATCGTGACAAACTGCTTGGGGGCCTCATCACAAGATTAGATAGGCACACCTTTACAGATTGCAAATTAACCACTTGTCTCCTGTGTATATGAAAATCGGAAATTTTTTTTTTATATCTTTTAACGATGAAATTCTAATTTTTTTTATATACTTGTTATATATAAAAATTATACATACTTATAAATATTTATAAAAAATTACAAGATTTTATGTAAAAAAAATTGTAACTTTTATAACTTTTATGTTAAATTTTCATAAAAATCTTAAAGTTTTCAAGTACCCACCAAAACAATATTATTATTTGTATTATTAGAGTCAACAAAGGATTTAATCTTTATGGTTTCTTAACTTAGTTCTTATAGTTTTATATTGTGTAATTACATTCTAAAATTTAAAATTATGTATAATTAAATGTTAAATCCAACTAATAGAATCTATGTGTTTATTAAATTATATATTAATATTTTAGGTTTACTAGCTTATTATGTTTACTTCACAAAAATTTATTTATTAACTTTTAATTATGATATAAAAAAATTACCTTAATTATTTTTTAAGAATAAAAAAATGAATCTTCATATTAATAAAAATTAAAAATTATTACAAATTATTTTTATTAGTTATTTTAGATTGTAAGTTATCCTATTATTTAAATTTAATATGAGTTGATGATGGAGACATAATTATAAATTATTTTAAAATTTAGAATGTAATTTCATAAAATAAAATTATAAGAATTAATTTATAATTTCAGTAAAATTATAAGGATTAATTCCCTTATTCACCCTTATTATTATTTTGAATCTCCACATTCAGTTACAGAAAATTTGGTTTTAACTAATGTACCTATTATTGATATTTATGTTTTAAGTAGGTGTATTAAAAAGTGATGCATTCCTTGCTCGTACTGTGATCTTACAAATGGTAGCATGGAATTGTACTTAATATTATTTTGAAGATTTTCCTTCTTAAATGTTCTGGATTCAAATTCAAGATATTGGATGTTTGTTAAATAATTTATTATTTCTGTTATTAAAAAAATCATGATTATTCGTGTATAACATTTTTAATAATTATAGATAGATTAATTAGGAAATGCACAAGCTAAACCGGGTACAAACTGTCCACTAAATTAGAAAGTAAAATTATATTCTCTACTTGTGGTCCATGTATCTTTGCATAGAGATCCAAGGCAGTGAGGCCAAAAGAGAAATGGAGAAAGCAACTATACAAAGCAGAGGAAGACAAGAACATGAATGACATTAGAAAACTCAGAGAGCGGCATGTACAAACTTCAATTATTAACTGTGCCTCTCCAACTTTGATTTTGAAAGTCATTGTGGCACCCAAAAAACAAGTCAATTTCATCTCTTTGTATCTTCCAAAGCAGTAGTATATTCTTATCCATATGGCAAATCAAGTATGATGTTCATTCTGGCAAATCTTACTATTAGTTATCCTTTAGAAGTAGATAGCTAATATTATTAGTGTGGGTTCCATGGAGAATACAAGTGAACCATGGAATTAATGTGACCCTACTTTGGCACATCTCATATGCTATTTGACATTTTCTTTTGTTTCATTCTATTAGAATTACTTTTCAACTTGAAATTATCAGATAAATTAAAATACCTTAAATTTTATCCAAAAGTGATAAGAGAGTTTAGTGAGAAAAAAAATAATTTTATTGAGACAATAAAATTGATATAAATGACTTTAGTGGTTTAGATAATTCAAGAGAAAACTTCTAAGCTTTATACTATTTATAAAGGGAAAATATAATTATAAAGATAATCACAATTTTTAACAATCAATTAATTACAATATCATATTATGAGCATATAATCTACAATAATCATAATCAGATTTCCTATTCTCAGCAATTGTATCTTCACACATATGATATATTAGACACTAATATCTAGTAAAATTTGAATATTTAACAAAATACTATATTAAAATGTTTTTAGTTAAAAAAATTATTTGCTTCTCCTCCAATCCACAATGAAGGATATTGAAGAAGAAAATGTTGAAAGAAACTTTATAGTCAAATGGACTTAAATATTACAAAAGTAGTTGTATGTCTATAAAAATGGATGAAGTTTCTCCCACATCTCCTCACATTGCAGCAGGGTCTAAAATTTTGGATCCCGACTACAATGTAAGAAGATGTGGATACGATGAGGGTTTAGGAATATGAGACTATCATTACTCTATAAAAATACTTTTAAGAACTATTTAACCATGTTTTGCCACTAGCACTAGCACAAGGGAAGAGATAACACAAGTACAAAAAGTAAATGATAGTTCTTCCATACTCATAGTAAAAGCTAAGTTATGCATATCTTGAGTAGTCACCAACCCTAGAGCTGGGCAAAAATTTGCAACCCATCTAAACTCGCCTAAACCAACCTACAAATTAATGGTTTAATACAATTAAAATTTATTAGCAGTTAGCAACAATTTGAAAATTCAAAAAAGTCAGTCTGAGTTAGTTCAATCAGCTAGTGAATTTTTAACTATATTAAATTGAACCCAACCGAAAATGCACTAGCCATTTGTGATTTTTTAAATTTAAACACCATATAATGTTGCTTTTAGGCAGAGAAATATATAAGTGGCCACTGCCCTCTTGTTTATGCTTCTTTCTTCTATGACATCTCTTTATCCATCTTCCTTTGAAACCTTACTTAGACTCTACAAGCCCTTGCACCACATTCATGAAGATCTATTCAACTTATGAGGTATTGATTTTTCCTCCTTGAGTGATGCTAATATGTTTTCCTTTATGTTGAGTGGGGCACGGGATCTTATCTACGATATTTGCTTTTTACCTATCTATCTATATTTTTATTACAAGTTAAATTCATCTACATTATCTTCCTTCCTTTTCTATTTTGCAGATTTTTTTTATTTGTATTTTTGTATTCTACTCAATGCCTAATGGCTTCTATTCATATGCAAATTTGATCAACCAAAAAATCCAGAAATCCCAAACTATAGATTGAATATAAAAAGAGAAAGAGAGAGAAAATAAGAAGATACCAAAAATTTTTTAATGTGGTTCGGTCGAGTGCAATGCTTTATGTCCACAGTTATTTTATTTCTTAATCTTTTTGCTGAGTATTTGTGTTTGTAGATTGATCCTTAATTCTTTTTGTATCTCTTGTACAATGATTTCAATCCCTATTTATAATGGCTAAAAAGTAACAATTTGGATATACTTCAATAACATAAAAGAATCATGAATTGATTAGGCTTGCATAATGGATAATAACGAATTTTCATTAAAATAAGAAACTGAACAGATCTTCCTGGATAGATTGTTGAGAAAGCGTACTTCAACCTGTGGGCTAAGCCTTGTTCTCACCAACCTAAGGTTGTTATTTTGATCCTTATTGACTAGCGACCTGAGTTCGTGTATAACAACCTGATGCCTTAGTCTAGCGACCTCAATCCTGAATGAGTTGGGTCCTTATCAACTAGGCTTGTCCATTAAGCTTTTACCAGCCTATTTGTATGGTTCCAAAAATACCTATAACATTAACCCTCAACTCTTAATGCGACCCGCAGATTGGGAGTTATAATTTGCTGATAAAAGTTTGATCTGCCATATTGTCATTTAGACTTCTATAATTTTGAGTTTCATCTCTTGAATGTTCATATGTACATTTTATCTCAGTGAACAAAGTTTTTGATGAATTGAATGCTCGATAAGTTGCAAACAATAATTCAAAATGTTAATGTGAATATGCTTCAGCTAGCAAATCATGACAATGTATATTTGTCAAGCATGATAATGTATATTTGTCAGTTAAATGCCCAGTAGGTCGCACCTCAGTTAGCAAACCATGACAATGTATATTTGTCAAGTTGAATGCCTAATAAGTCACGCCTCTGCTAGCAAACCATAACAATGTATATTTGTCAAGCATGATAATGTATATTTGTTAGGTTGAGTGTTCATGTAGGTCATATGGATGCATCTTAGCTAGCATGAGTCAAGTGCCTAAGTAGTTCACACAGATACGCTTCAACTAGCACAAGTCAAGTGCTCAGGTAGGTTGCATGAATATGCCTTAGCTAACATGAATCAAGTTTGTCAATACTGAGAATAGCTCACTACCTATATAACACTAGGATTAGAAGGGTAAGCTTAAATTTATTGAAAATATAGGTGTAGATGTCCAACATTCAAAACCCATGGAATTTTAACTCCACTCATATTTATTAATCGATAGGTTCCATTTCCCAAGTCTTCCTTGGTGATGTATAAGCCCTCTTAGTTCAGACCTAGTGTCCCATTAGTGGCCTTATGAGCTCCAGGAAGAATAAAGTGCAATGCAAGATCACTGATTCTGTAGTCTCAAACTCAGACCTTCCTGTATAATACTTTGTTGAAAAATTTATCCAAAAGTATAATAAACACAGATATAATAATTTAAGGAAAAAACTTGAATGCTTTTATTAATTTCTAAATAATGCTATAGAATCGTGAATATGGTACTTCCCTGGTTGTAGGAATGGTGATTTGAGGTTCTATGCCTTCTTTTGTGCCCCTGACCTAGTGAGTATCAATTTGAGATATATCATCGACTGATCCTGTTCAAGCATTGAACTCAATGTGAACCCTAACATTGTTGACGATCTCTATAATCATCCTTGTGAGCTCATCACGAGCTCGACGAACCTCTGATCTTTGTTATAAGTTGGATGAGTGAATTGAAAGAGTACATTGAAGTACTTCTCTGATTAGCCTCTCCTCCTGAACTCCTTCCTATGGCTAATAGAGTTCTTATTTGGGTGCAATGACTTCATCCTACTTTCATGGGCCCTAGGCTTATGCTTGAGTTAGTATCCTAACCACCTTAGCCAACTCTCTTATCATTTTCTCAAGCATTTCATGACACTGATGCCATGCTTACACTCCATTAATCCCAGAAACAATAATAACAGGTTGGCGAGGGGCCGTTGGCGATATACCAACAGCAACACTGGTGGTGGGGATGGTAGAAGTGCTTGCTGTAGAAAGAATTAGGTCTGTTTGTTGTTCCATGTGACTATTAAGCTGATCAACTACAGTGCCTGAACTCCTAGTGGTTCTTCCTCTAACAATCGCAACCGGATAGAAAATCAAAGAGAATGCAGTTTAGGGCCTTCCTTTTAGAGACAAAATGTTGACCTGCAAATTCTATTAACCAAAAAGTCTAGAAACCCTAAACTGTAGATTGAATATAAAAGGAGAGAAAAAGAATGAGGAAAAAAGAGAGAAAGAAAGAACAGAGAGTCATCAGGAGTTTTTTAACATGGTTCGATCGAGTGCAATGCTTTACATCTACGGTTATTTTATTTCTTAGTCTTTTTGCTAAGTATTTGCATCTGTTGATTGATTCTCAATTCTTTTTGCATCCCTTATACAATGATTTCAAACCCTGTTCATAGTGGATAGGGAGTTACAATTTGGATATACTTCAATAACAAAAAAGAATCATGAATTGATTAGGCTTGCATAATGGATTTCCATTAAAATAGGAAACTAAACGGATCTCCTTAGATGGATCGTTGAGAAAGCATACTTCAAGCTATGGGTCAAGTCTTGTTCTCAATGACCTAAGGTTGCTGTTTTGACCCTTGTTGACCAGCGACCTGAGTTCGTGTTTGGCAACATGATGCCTTAGTCTAGTGACCTCAATCCTGGATGAGTAGGGTCCTTATCAGCTAGGCTTGTCCATTGAGCTTTTACCAGTCCATTTATATGATTCCAAAAATATTCACAACAATTTTCATATGACCTAAACCATTGCATCAAATCACCAAAAACTAACTTGGATGGTTTAGTTTGATTTCAACTTTAACAATAGTTAGAATCAGGTAAGTAATTTTCAAACTAAAAGTATTGGTTAAGTTAACAAAAATGAGTTAAACTGTCATTAGTTGCTTCAAGCCCACCCCTAAACAATCTTTTAGTCGTAAGATGATTGTGCTATTTAATCATATAGTTATTTCTTATTAGTTTATAGCCTATTGCTACAACTAATCTATTATTACTTTTTTTTATGCACATTAGTTTTATATATTTGTAAAGTTGACTCGAGGTGTACTTGCACATCCTTTATTATTTGTTAGTTTCCTAGAACTTACAAAATAATTTGGATTATACTTTTGTTTACACTTGAAAAAATTTTAAGCACACATGATTTGCAAATTTTATTAAAAAATTTATATAATTTTACAACTTTTTCATAATAAGTAATCTTTCATAAAAGAAAAATTTAAAAATTATTTGTGTTGCAATTTTGATTAATAAAGTTGTAACTTTTTATATATTCATTACATGCAAAATTCATATAAAATTGTAATATTTTATAAAAAAAAATTGCAAAAAAGTATGAAATGTGTTGACAAAAATTATATATTTTTTTTAAAATGTGTTTTTTGGAAGTAAAATCTTAATAGTTTTCTTTTAATTTATCCTTTTAGTGTTAGGAAAAGTGGATCGAAACATATCAAATATGTTGATCATATGCATCAAGAATGCATAGCAAAAATTTTAAAAATTTTCTTAATCTCAGATCGTGTTGTATACAAATTAATTCATAAGTAAGATAAAATTTAAATTATACCTTCTTGATAGCTATTTTCAGAATCCTTGGCAAATATTAATTTAATCTTCAAGCAATTCCTTGAACTTTTCAACCAGTTCCACGATCAAGTATCTTATATTGTCCTTGGACAGCTTCTTCAAATTTGATCTTCAACATCAACAGTGATCTACACAAACAATTTGATCCAAAGCTTTTACCAAGTTCACGTAATAGGTAGAATAGAAAAATCAACCATTCAATTTAAGACGTGTTAGCTTTCCAAGAAATCATAAATTCACTGGGGTTGTTAGTTTGGGTGGGTGCCCTAGGCCAATTTGATTGAGCCCCATCGCATCTAGAACTATACATTCTGTGGATTGGATATAAAGGTTAAATATTCATCTTATATTGCATTCATCGTGTATTGCATACGTAAG
>JANHAO010013036.1:0-16049 GCA_026873985.1 Saraca asoca | reverse complement strand
TAGAAATTTCACATTGGGGTTTCAACTAGATATCTTGAAAAGCTAGCTAGAAAATTGCTATAAAATAAATCCGACAACTTAGGAACACTTAGCGGAGTCTGAAGTGCCGATGACTAGCTCGCCGCTGACAAAATCCTTGTCGGCAAGCAAAAAGGAAGGGCCAATCAAACCAACTCCAAACAGGGGAGAGAAAAAGCTATTGCCCCTAGGCTACTGCTGTGAGTTGGAGGGAGACATTGAAGGTAGGAAGAAAATGGCCAAAAAGAGAGGAAACAACTAAGTGAACTAAACCAGGAAGAAGTAGCTCACCAAAGGATACACTGCAATGGAGCTTTTACGGGAAAGACCAGGAAAAAGAGCCACAACACTGGAGAATAGAAGCATTGGCTAACCAGGATGTTGCTGGAACCATATGAAATGGTGGTTAGTGGTAGGAGAATGGAGGGAGCTTTGGTTGAGGAGAAAATGTAGGAGAACTCTCAAGAAAAATGGAGAAGAAATCGATAGGGGTAATTTAATTTTAGAGAATTCCAACAGAAATTCCAACGGAACTGTCTGTTGGAATATTCCAACAGAAAAATCTATTAGAATTTCCATTGGAAGTTCTCTCCAAACGTCCATCTGTTGGAATTTTCGTTGCAATATTCTAATGGATTACAATCCATTGGAATTCTCAATGGATTATTCCAACAGATTAGAATCTGTTGGAATATTCTGTTGGAAAATCCTATTTTTCTTGTAGTGAAATTTTATCATGGGCAAGTCGTGCTACCTTAATTCTATTATGCTAACTCTTCCTATATACACTATGCCTATGTTGAAAGTGTCAAATAAGGTGTTTATTGCAATGGATATGATGGCTTACAAATTTGGGTGGAATGTGGATGATGGAATATCCTATTATTTAGCTTCAATGGCCTAGTCTTCATCATGTCAACCCAAGAAATATGGAGGTACTGGTTTCAAGTTATTTAAGGCAGTTAATATCTCTTTATTAACAAAATTGGTTTGGTAGTAGAAATGGTAGGGGATAAGTTATGGGTCTAAATTTTTAGGGATAAAGATCAAAAGGGCTCTAGGGTGCCATCTTATATGGATGCGAAGATAAAAATGCAAAGATGCAAGTATGTACTTTTCTATTCATATTGGATAAACGATTGATGTTAAAAAGACATAAATACCTCCAAAATGGGAAAATTTTGAAAAAATATTCCACAAATGCATTAGCTCCCAAATTCAAACCACAAGACTTCCTCTTCATGTTTGATTTTTACACTAAGTTTTGTCCAAAATCGAGCATGTTTGCTCATTGAATTGGATCACAGGGTTAACTTGTGATATTTCCCCCTACTTCAAATGTTAATGCTCTCATTGATGCCTCAATCTGATACAAGTTCCATTAAGGTTTCACGTTTCCAGCATTAACTTCTTGAATCTTCCTATGGGCATTTAGCCTATTCCACTTAAACTACTCCCTCGACCACTTTGTTTATCTCTTTGAACTAACATCATTTAAGAGGCTTCGATGAATGACACTCCTAACTTGAAATAGCTTTTAGGATTGTCTTTAGTCTGCTGCTCCTTAGCTCTTCCCTTGACTTTCTCTTGGCTCTGTCTCCTTGAACTTGCACCATTGGACATTTGCTTCCCCCACAAACTTTGGGAAGTCACTTTTATAATTTTGGTGCCTTAGGCAATGCTACCCTTGTAGACTTTGTGTTCTACCTTTGTAGATTCAACTTCATTGTCCTAACACAAATTCACATGTCACTATCTCTATAGCTCTTTTGGCTTTATCACCTCTACAATTTCACTTGTCCCACGACTATTATAGCATTCAGGTTATTACCTCTGCAATTTACGCTTGCCTCACTACCTCTACAACTTGCATGCATACTACCCCCATACAGCTCTCAATTTGACTCTCTACCTCTGTAGCCTAAGTGTGTATTACGTTTATAGTTTATGCGCTTGCTTAGGATTTTGGATGTCTACTAACAAATAGCCCCACATCCAATGTCCCATACCATCGATGTGAGATATGCAAGTCACATATCTTGTTCACATGTGAGTCCCATACCTTGCTTACAAGTTTGTTCATATTGGGTTTGATCAATCTACTATACTTCCACTACGTAACTTTCATACTTGATTAGACTCTCTTGACACTCTTTGAATTGACACCCTTTTGGTATCTCGACCATCATTATCATTTTTGGAGTTGATGTTATCTAGCATCCTGGTCCTCATGACTACTCCTAGGTTTGCACACTCAAATGCTATTTCTTCGAAGTTGAAATTGACTCGTCTCCTGCGATCCCTATAGCCATTCACTAGTATCATTGTTCTCATAGCAAGTTCTTCGATGATCAATGTCCTCTCTCTTGGCATTTGTTGAGTGACATCCTTCTTCAAGTGCATTCTCTTGATGGCTCCCCACATCAACGACTTTGATGGGGTTGAGCATCATGCATCCTCAACTCTAGCTGAAGTTTCACTTTGCCTGTGTATGAGCTATTGTGAATCTTATGGTCATTACCTCAAAGTTTGTCTTATGTTGATGTAGTGCTAGTCTATTACATCTCAAGGTTATTACTACTACTCTGTTATGTGATCATGATGTGCTAGCTCCTCTAGCATCTTATCTCAAATTTTGTGGATAAGCGTTGCAACTCGCTCCTTACATCCATAGATAGTGCATAATAGATCTTTCCTGGATCATTCTAGGATCACCTCTATCCCCTTCAAGATTAATCCTCTAAGTAAAACTTGTGCCCTCTGACATGATTTTGGACTCCTCTAACAAGATTAATCCACTCAACACATCCTAAGAGATGCGTCATCCTGCAGAATATGTCAACTGTCTATTGTAGCCACTCTCTCTTTGGCTTTTCTCGGGGCTCCTTTCCACTAGATAAGTTGTTAATTCACTCACACTTTTGAGTGGCTTGCATTCTCTTGAATGCTTACTATGAATGAGCATATAATTAATGTCCTCGTATTGTACAATAAGTCTACCAATTTCTACACACACTTGTACTCTAAATTTTGAACAAAATTTACATGTAACTATCTCAATGAAAATTATATTGCAAACAATTGTAAAAATTGTATTTCATATAAAAAAGTTACAAAATTTTATGTAAACAATTTATAAAAAAAATAATATCCTTTTATTAAAAAGCCCAATTTTCACACGCATACTCTTCTTTTTTTTTCTTTCCCCCTGAAAGCAAAACCATTCACATCCCTTGAAATTTTGTCTAAATAGGTTACCGCTGCTTTCGTTGCTTCCTTTCTAAGAGAAAATGCTTTTCCATCTCTGAAGGGAATGAACTCCACTGTTTGAAGTCTCACTTTTGGTTTCTTTTTGAAAAAGGTTAAAAATATCCATGAAACTTAATCGGAAATCATTACACAAATTGGGGGCTTACTTGGAGTCCACGTAACTCGTTTAAAGACGTTGAAAAGTTACCTATAGTGACGGCAGGTTTACATAAATAAAGGAGGTGAATAAAATTGTTGTTATTTAAATATGGAAGTTTATTTAATTTCTTAAAATGGAAAACTGCAAGGAAAATGATTTCTTTTTAATTAAAAAAGAATATCACTTACTTTTAAATATATTTTCATTTTTTATTGCCCAATTATTTTTTTGCTCTAAATATAAAAAAAATAATTTTTAAAAAAGCATTGTTCTCTCGAGCAAACATACCTTTAATATGTAAGTGTCTGTCTTTGAATATGAAACCATGATATTACTTCTTTCTTAAATTAATCAAACTTGGTTTTTATGATATTGGATTGAAAATTAATCTCCCAGTTGAAATACTCAGTACCTAACCTTTACATTGACATGTCATTATACAAATTAATTGTCTTCCAAATTGCATTTTTCTGACGTTGGCTATGCCATAAAGAACGATAAGATCAGCTCGTAAGTTGGCCCAACTGATAAATTATATTATCTTCAGTTACTCTTCATGGTTTAAGTTGGAATTCCACTACTAACAAATTAAAATCCTAATGGACTAAGTGATTGTAAAGCAATATATTACTTTCTTGTACCAAAAAATAAATTAAGATATAGTAGCCGAGAAGATGATACAAACTAATTATCTATTAAACAATATTAGTTGCACTTTCACATTCTTCACGACCTTTTATATTTATACATATAATAAAATTTGAATTGATTGATTTTCACATATTCACAACAACAGATCAATTTAACCCAAATTAAATAATACCGAATGGTGTGTGTGTGAGTAACGATAGATATGAAACTTCCAAACCCTAGATTTACTTAACTAAAAGGAAAAAGGCAAAAAGCACACACAAATGGTCCGAAAGGGTTCACATTATAGAACAAGCATGAGGGTTTTCATCACTAAACATAGACATGGCCTTTTCATCAACCATTGTTGAAGAAATTGGCTTCCGGTAGTAGCCAAAGTCATCGCCATTATTGTAGCCATGCTTATAGTAGTTGTAAGAAGATGAAGGGTAGCTATACTTGTAGTAGTTGTAAGAAGAAGAAGGCACAGCAGATGAATCTTGGGAGCCATCATGAATTTTGTTGCTGTATTGGCGGATAAAGCCATGGTATTCTGGGTTGTAAGGATATGGCCATAGCTCAGCTTTTCTTCCTGTCTTCCTCACTGTCTTCAAAACCTTCTTCTTGTCTGCCCAACCCATCACAGTTACCTTTTGCATGGCCATGTCTATGTCAACGTCATCTACTCCTAAAACCATTAAATGAAATCCAATCAATAAGGAAAAAAAGTATAATATAGATCGTTGACCTTTAACCATGACTTTAAATTGTGATTTCAATTGCGATTATATTGTAACAACTAGCAAACTTATTACAAATAGATATAAGAAAATGAGATAATTACAATACAAAATCTTAAAAAATTATAATTGTTGAGTGGTCTACAACAATAATATTATGTGTAATTTTACAGTTATGAATCATAATTTAAAACCTTGCCTTCAATTGTGGATACAATTTCTCATTTTTATATATTGTTATATAATTAGAAGTACTAAACTATCACATCAAGATTGCCCCATGATTCATAGCTCTCAAAATTGTGAAAGATTGTAGTGTATGAATGTGCGTGTGGTGCAATTAACATCAATGCCAATAAAACGTATTTTTCGAGCATTGCATGATTTTTTATAGAATAGGGTTTCATAAAGTTTATTGAAAAAATCAAAATACATATCTTTTATAACGTACTTATAAAATTTTATATCACTGAGATTTTTTTTATTGTCTTATTAATTAATCTAAATATTAACATAAAAACACGTTTTAAATATAAAAATACTGTGATATGTTTGTTGTTAATGTGGTTAATATTTATTTCAATTCTCCCCGGAGTAAACATATGCTAATTTCACTGTACGTTTACTTATATTGCAGTAGCCTATGACTGCTTAACGTTGATACTACATATCAATCTTCCGTTTTATGAAATGCTAAACAAATCTTGACCAAGAGATCATGGGTTTTGATTGAAATGTTTTCATTACTGAAAAATGCTGTATGCTATAAGATTTGCGTCCTTATTAGTATTATACTATTTGTTCAATATTGCTTTATCCGTCGATATTTGTTTTTGTTTGGGTCCTCTTGATAACAAAGCTGTATCTGAATTTGGAGTAACCATATATATCTTAGGCTAAAAAACAACTTTCCTTAATAACAAGTATATACCAGGTAGTTTTTTAAGAGCTTTCTTGACCTTGGTCTCACAACCTGCACAGTCCAGATGTACGCACATCTCCACTATCTGGGAACCACAAGCAACATAAAAAGAATTGATGTTAAAACATTAAATTTGCGTTCATATACTTGTGTAGTTTCTGTATTCTAAATTATACGAAATTCTTAACAGCTGTAACTTATATATATATATATATATATAATATGTACAGATATTTAATTTGCTAACACCCAGAAGGCTGTGTATGTGTGCGTGATATCAAAATCGTAATGAGATTTGAAGTATCACAAGACTAGCAAATTAAATGGACAATAAGGAGGAATAATTATCATATCTCATTGATGGTATGTGGAGATTTGAAAATCGTCGTCGGACGGAGGTGGCTGGGATATATTTACCCATAATAATATATGCATGTATTTATGGCGAAAATTTGAAATGTGACTACGTAATTGAATATTGAAAAAATGAATTCAAATTACCCCTAAAAGAATAAATAAAACCTACGGTGTTTGTAGTTAACAAGCTGCATAATATATAAATTAATAGAAGAGACATAATGAGTAACAAGAATGGGAAGGATTACTGACCGTCATGTTGGGAAGATAAAAGAAACCTCTACCTTTCTGTTATGAGCTTCTAATTAAGAACAGATGAGAACATATGCGATTTCTGATCAATTTATAGGTATAAGAGAAGTACCTTAATCTTGTCCCATTTACACCCACGAGGAAAAGAGAAATAAGAAAAGAAAATGTTACATCACACGTTGTCCCCACAAGAGTTCTTTTCATCAACTTGCATCCTATTAGAAAGGTTTACACTCTTCGGAAATTGCATAGCAAGTGCCCGGAACTTGGATGGAACCTCTGAGAACAACCTCCACAAGAAAAAAACTTATTATAATTCACAGCTATGAGTCAAAAACAAAATCGTGGGTAAGGATTAATTATACAGTAAGTCATATTACCATTCTTTAGACTTCTTTTATTTTATTGAAAAATATTTTCTATAAGAAAATTTTATTACTTTTGTATAAATAAAGAATTTTTGTACAACTTGTATACCTTATAATTAATAAAATAATATATGATATAATGATAATTGAGAAAAACAATTTCTTCTTTAAGACAATAAATATTATTTTCCATCATATATTCATCAAAACAATACAGGCTTAGTAGATAAATGGCAGAAAATTCTCTTCTTGTTTTTAGAAAGACATCGAACTCCATTTCTATGAATTAAAGGATGGTTTATATTATATTTTAAACTAGTAAAGATCTCACTATTATGTAAGTTTGAAAAAAAGATATGAAGGTTATTGTTAAAATCTAAAGTAATCGAAATATATGTAATTTTATAAACAATAAAATATATTTTTGTAATTTCAACTAAATTTCAAAGGCCAATATAATTTACTCTTAATTATAATATAAATATCAACATCCCCACACTTTATTAATACCGCTATCTTGTCACTATAATTTAAGAAGAGCAAATATATTTTTTATTCGATGATATTTGTATCAATTTTGTCATCGAGAAAACTTCAATTTGATATTTTAATGAGGCAAAGATATTCTAAACTAATCATTATGCATACATCTAAGACATACGATATCAGATGGATTAGTTTAAAATATTTTCGTATTAGTGTAAAATTAAAAATATTAAATTTTCTCGTTGATGAAATTGATATAAATTTAGTTTGTGAGAGACCAAAAAAATTTGTGTATATTTAAGAAAAGTAAACCCCTTTTTTATGTTCCTCACTTTGGGGGATTTTTTTTTTTTTTATCAATTTCGCCCTTATAGAATTCTATTGTAGGACCCTTCTGTACACAAAGTCATATTAATTATGCTGAGAGTCTTTTGTCTCAAGTGATATCTTATGTTACACAAATATTGATATGGATATTGTATTCGATTTGATATATGTATGATAATGCGACATTTACTTAAAAAAAATTAAGATATGGATATGACAAAATATATAATATAGAAATTAAAAATATATTATTTATATGTGTAATTAAAATTAACATTATAAGAAAATAATAACATTATAAAAAATATCATAAACAATTATCAAACTAATATAAAAATTGTTATAATTCATAAAGATACTACTCAATATAAAATTTAAAAGCAAAGCAAAGAATTTCTTTATATTTTTAGAGCATTAATTTCACAATTTATCTCATGATCATTACTAAAAAATTAATTTTGATTTCCATTTAGTAAAACATAATGTACCTGGTACATATCCATGGAATATCCAATTTTAAATTTTTATTTTTTTAAATAAATATGTAAGAACTACATTCCCATAAAATATTCAAGCATACCAATATTTGATACATATCTAATACAAATACGACTAAGATTTTGGAGTATTTGTATTTCATAAATGGCATCCAATGTTTCATGAAAACCTTACTTTTTCCTTCATCTTGGATTTGATTTGTGCCCTTGTGTGTGAGTCCGGTAATTTAGTTATTCCTACTATCATAAAAAAAGAAAAAGACATTAATTATTTAAATTCATTGTATCAGGGATTAGTTTGAAGCAAATGAAGAGCCAAATTGATACTGAAATATTTTCAAGGTGAAAAGTTATGCAATGTTTATTCATTCAATTTAACCGGCGGGACGGAACCTTCCCTTTATATTTTTAAATTGACATACATTGTTTTGACTTGTTATTAGCTTGAAAGCGGCAAGCGCGTAGCTTATGAAGCTGTGGTTGAAATATCATTTGTCTACGTTACCCTATGCAGAAGCTGCCCTGAAGCTGTTGGTATCCATGTATTAAGTCATGGAGTTGGCTGGGTATGGTTTGGACATTTGTTAGAACGTTATTGTTGATACATATATATATATATATATATATGGTTGGAAATTTCCTTGCATCTGTTATAATTATGAAAATGGTTGGAAATTTCCTTGCATCTGTTATGATTATGAAAAGTCCCATCTTCCTTGACTTCATATATTATCGGATCATGAAGAAACCAATGATCCATGGTTTCATATTATAAAATTACATTTTGAAAGAGACATTTTAAAAGTTGGGCATGGGCAGCCCTAGGGTGTAAAATAGTCGAACTGAGCCGAATCAAGTATTAAAATTTTCAAACTAATTTATTTATTAAACGATAACGTTTAAATTAGTTTTGTTTATTAAATGAATCTAAAATTAGTTTTAAATTCATTTGCTTATCAAACAACTAAGTTTTTGAATTTCTTTGTTTAATTTATTTGAAAAACTTATTTGTGTAAAAGATAAGTTTAGAATGTAAAATAATATCAAAATATGATCATGAATAAATAAATTCTAAATGAAACTTTATATAATTTGAAATAATATCATAGTCATATCAATGTGTCGCATTAAATATGAAAAAGAAATGTTAAATGTTTTAATTATCATTTTGTTAAATAAATCGTTAAAGAACTAAACAATGCAAAGTATAAAATTATTAGATTCAATCTGTTTATTAATTGAGTCTATGTTATGTTCAATCTCATTATTAAATGAATACAGATGAGTCAAGTCAAATTTTATGCCAATCAAATTTCAACAATAACTTGTATGGTTTACACCATACATCATTTTGAATATTTCAAGTGCAAATCCCATTAATTTAGAGTGGGTGAAGTAGGTTTATGATATAACAGGACCGACCGTCCTTAATTTTATCTGAAAAGTAGATTCAATGTTAAATAATTTTCTTTCCTGTCCAATTTTATGAACATAATTTATAATTTATATGATAAATATTTTAAGTTCAATCATATATATATATATTTATATATACGAAATAGTGTAAAGTTAGTTTTTTTTTTACACATATTTCAATCTACTATGTCTATTGATAAATTTTGATTTTCAAGACTTGCAAAATGAGAAAATAAGTTATTGGAGTCAATTATTGGAGAGTACTTCAACAATCAAGTCAATAACCTTATGAGAGAATGTAAAAATAACAATGGGAATAAAGACCTCTATCAAAGGTACATACCTAGGTTTTTATAAAGATGTGGTGTATAGATTAGTGTTTTGGATTGAGCCCGTTTGACCGATTCTCGTTCCAATTGAACTGTCATGGCTTGGAGTGAATTTTAGACTACCACTTTCAAGTGGCCTATTTTTTACTAATTGTTGTTCATTGTCTTATTGGACTTAAACTTACTCAATTGTCTTTTGGGCTAGCCGAACTGTCACAGCCCAATACACGTTTATTTTGAGCTGTGTCATTTGGTCTTTCCCTAAGTGAGGTTTGTTGAGCATTTCCTAGTAGATTATTAAGCTTGATTCTAGCTATGCAACTAGAATTATAAAAATTCTTAATGGTTTGAGTATCGATTATCCTATGTTTGGAGCTCATAGTGGTTCAACTATTTACTTATAACTAAAAATTTGAATTTTAGATTTGTTTGAGACTTAATATAGTATCAATGAGCCATAATGTTGAGGGGGTCATTCAACTTAAATTTGATATTGAAAGAGTTGTTTAGACTAGATTTAATGCTGATAAGGTTGCTTGACTTGAACTTGATACTGGATGAGTCGCTTAGGCTAGATTTATTATTGAGGTCACTTGACCTAAATTTGATATCAAGGGAGCCACTTAGACATTTTTAGTTCTGAGGGAACTACTTGGATTTGATATAGCTATTGAGGGAGTTACTTGAGTTTGACATAATTACCAAGGAAATTGCTTAAGTTTTTAGCATTGAGGGGATTACTCAAGTTTGACATTGAAACCAAGGGAGTTGCTCAGGTTTTCAGTATTGAGGTGGCTGCTCAAGTGTTTAGCATAGAGGAGACTACTCAGGTTTGACATAGTTATTGAGAGAGCTACTCAAGTTTTCAATATTTAGGGGATTGCTTAGGTTTGACATAATTACTGATGGAGCTACTTGGGTTTTTAGTACCAAAGGGATTGCTCAAGTTTGACTTTGAGCTTATGCTCCATTTTTTTTTATTTCTTATTACTTTTCACTACTTTCTTCCTTTTCTTGATTGATCAGACATGTAGCTTATTATTTTGAGTCTTGTTTTCCTTATTTTATGGATTAGCTACACAACTCATTATTTTGAGTTTTCTTTTCCTTCTTTTCTTCATTTGACACGTAGTTCATCATTTTGAATCTTCTACCACTTTAGTTTTTTAGCTTTGGCTTGTGTGAGCTCCTTTTTGTTTTGGTCAACTAATCATGACCAAGGGATCCTATAATGAATAGAGCTAGATATTCTCAATGGAGCTATATCTATCAAGTATGCTTTGATATTTAAATCAGTGATAATCTAAGAGAAACATAAATTAGTGTGTACTTGAGGGTGAGAGATGGCACTTGTTGAATTTCATAGGTAGGTTCCTTGGTTTTTAGGGAGATGTTGAACCTTTCTTGTAGGCTATAAAGTTAATCATCTTCTCACTTTTGGGTAGATTGGTCCATGCGACAATTGGTATCTTCTAGGTATGTTTTGTTCCCTTGCATCAAAAGAATAACAATGAGTATGTACATAAATATGTAAACATGTCTTCTTGTATCAATTTTCTATAGTAAACTATAGCATTAAACAAGGTATAATTCTTTAAGCAATGGCATCTTGTGTAATTGTTATGTCCTCAGTAGAAGCTAATCTTCAAAAGAAGTAGGATAAATTATCATAAAAGTAATTCTCATGCATATTCAAGCATACATTTTTACATAAAGAAGAAAAGTTGGCAACCATTATACTCAGTAGCATACTTCTTATTCAGTGTTTTTAAAATTAATATTCCATAGATATTAGCAGTGTCTAACTCCTTCTTCTTAACAATGAAACTGCATCAATGTGTTATATTACTTTTATTTAGCTATTAAACATCATTTTTGTGAGGTATGTATTTTCTCTCTAGCACTACTATATCTTTATGCTTATGACCAGGGGTGATTGACATGAAAGAAATACTTGGAGTTGTGACTAAACCTTTCATTCCAATATGCTTTATTCCATCAATGTACATATAATGAATGTGTGTGTGGTGAATTAATTTTGTTGGCTTATGGTCAAGATTATAAGCAATGTATAGCTACTTGGAGAAGGTATATATCTTGAAGTGGAATATATAAGAATTTCTTAAGTCATCTTAAGGGAATAATTAACTCAAAAAATCCCTTTTTAGTGGTAAGGAGCAGTCTGGCCAAACTAACTTTTACCAATCTTCTAAAGAGTTAGATAAGCAAACTTTACAAAGATATAGCCCCGCATATAATAAGATTCGAATATGCTATTTCTTCTCATTTATGCATCATGTATTGGGATGGAGAACTATATGGTCTCTTTTGGGGCTGATCAATTACATCATTAAGTAATTCTAATCTAATACCATAACTGACTATATTGCTCAAAAGTTTCAAGTAATAAGTGTTAGCCTAGGTTATCCTAACTACATATTTCTTAGTTTTGATATTGGAAAACAATTTTAATCAAAATAATTTACTTTACTATTTGACAATATATTTCATTGTCTATTTTAATTTGTTTTTCAAGTTTCAAAGTATATATATGATTCAAAAGGTCAACATTAGAATTAGGAATTATTTTATTTTATTTGGATCTTTTGTAAGTGAAATCAAATGAATTTGATTCAAACAAATATTTTTAAAATGAGGTAGATAGAAACAAACCACTTGAAGAAAAGCATTTAAGTAATTTTTCATAAGTACAAATTTTATAAAAACTAATTTTCACATTATGAATCGATTCACTAATCGATTTATGTTCAAAAATCTATACAAATTGATTCATGAAGCAAAATTTTAAACTAAAGGTTGGGATTTCACTCTAAATTGCTTCAAGAATTGATTCACAAACTAAAAATCAGTTATTCTGTTACAAACAGTTATAAAACCCAAATCACCTTCAATTTTTAATGGATTTTTCACATTTTTCTATCATCTTCAAGTTCAAAAATCATAGAGAAAAATGGATAAATTAGATTTCTCTCTACCTCACAAGATTTCCAAATCAAATCAAGAGATTTCTAAATCAAAATTCTACTAAATTCACATTAGCTATTTGAAGTTCTACTGAAGCCCCAAGTAGTAAGCCATTCATGCCCCAACGCTTTACCAGAAGCCAAACCAGCAAAGGTATTTGAGGGCTTAACCAATACATCCATTGACTCATAAAGAAACAAGAAGAGCTTCTAAGGCTTTAGAAACTAATTTAGGTTTAGTAAATGACCCAGTGGACAAAAGATTGTGCTCAATTGAACGGTCCAGAGAAAATTAGATTGCCATGCCAAACGGCTAGAAGGTAAGGTTAGAAAAAGAAGTATGGCCAAAGTCAGATGAAGTGAAAGATTGAAAGTCCAAAGTGACCACACGACAACTTAGATACAAAGATTTTTGACTGAGCAAAAAATTATGAATATCACTACTCCCAGTTTGCAAAGAGAACTGAGAGTTAGGGGGCTTGTGTTGTAGGTGAAAATTGGCCTCACAAAGCAGGCTAAAGACTTAGTAGAAGCTAGCTCTAAGGTAGAGGACGTCCAACTTGTTGAGGATGAGAACGTGAGATCCCTACTCACATGCTCGACAAATTGCTCTATTAAGCCCCAGCTTGCATAAGGATCCAGCTCACTCCACCAACCTTGAAGCTCGACCTCATGGTTCAAAGGATAGCAGTGATTTTGCATCAGGGATCCCAGCCTGTGAAGTAAAGTGTCTTGCTTGGCAAGAGTCCCACAAAGAAGACACCCAGTCTAGCAAAATGAAGTATTGGACAAGATTACATCAACCCATCATAACTAAGTAAACACATGGGACCCATTCGCAAAAAGCAACCTGCAGAAGGTGATTTGCAAGAATTTTATCTGTCTTGTACATTTAATGTTGATGTAATACTTTTACAGCATGTAAAATTACATTTGTAACCTCCTCTTCCTCTATAAATAGAAGGTAGGAGATCATTGTAAAAGGAGAGAGAAGAAAGGAGAGGCTAATATTGGCTCAACCAAACTTTGTAAATTTTCCTTTAGATTAATAAATTCTGTCATGGATGTAGGGTTCGATACCACTCAGATTAAGCTGAACCACATAAAAACGCTGTATGCCATTGCCACTCTTCCTCTCCACTGTCTTCATCTCTCATCCCATTAACTAGAAAGTAGTTTAGGGTTTAAGAATTGATCACAATTGGCACAGTTGATTGAAATCTAGCAGAACCAGATTTCACCATCGACAATATGTGATTCAAAAGATCAACATTAAAATTAGGAATTATTTTATTTTTTGGATCTTTTGTAAGTGAATTCAAATGAATTTTGATTCAAACAAATATTTTCAAAATGAGGTAGATAGAAATAAATCACTTGAAGAAAAGCATTTAAATAATTTTTTGCAAGTACAAATTTTAGAAAAATCATTTTTTACATTACGAATTGATTCACCAATCAATTCATGTTCAAAAATCTATACAAATCAATTTATCAATTGATTTATGATGAAAAATTTTAAACTGAAGGTTGGGATTTCACTCTAAATTAATTCACAAACTGAAAATTAGTTATTCTATTATAGATGGTTACAACAGTCATAAAACCCCAATCACCTTTAGTTTTTAACATATTTTTCACATTCTTCTATCATCTTTAAGTTTGAAAATCACTGACAAAAAATGCTGAATCAGATTTCTCTCTACCTCACAAGATTTCCAAATCAAATCAAAAGATTTCTAAATTAAAATTCTATTACATTCACATTAGCTATTTGAAATTTTATTTCAAACTTTTTAGTATTGTATTTCTTACTTTACCTTTATCTTTTCTTATATTTGTATAATTTTTTAAGGTTTCTATGTTTGTAGAAATCTTGTATAGGTTAGCAAGAGCCTGTTTAAATTCTTGTTGTTTGTTTTTAGGTTTAGAAGAGCGAAGTTAAAATATTCTAGGTTAGCAAGATCCCTTGTGTAAAATTGGCATTTCAAGAGCCTGTTTTTAATCCAGATGTTTTGTTAATAAAAAGGTAATTTGGTTGAAGATTATCCAGTGGAGTAGACTTGAATTAAGGTTTCAATTTAAGTTGAACCACTTTAAAAACCTTATGCATTGAATCTTTATTTTTCTACTTTTAAATTTACATTTTTCCTACATAATTGTCAATTCTACGCTATGCATTTTTACTGATTAATATTCTCCACAATTATTAATTAATTCTTTACAATTTCTCTCAACACAAAACAATTTTTTACAATCTTATCAAAATGAAAGAGTTTACAATAATATTAAAGGAGTATACAAATTTTGGCAAAGGAATAAGAGCAAGATCCAATTTCCACAATATATCTTAGTTTGGAACCTATCAATAAGAATTGAGCTTTACATTGAAACATATATATGTTAGCCTAAGTTTGGCACCTACTTATATCTTATACAAGCCCTTTCATAAGTGTCAAAGGTAAGTTGTTTACTTTAAGCTAGTCCTTGGTCACTTTATTTTAAGTTTTTTGAGTTTCTTGAATTTACTTTATTTAAAACTATAGATATCCTGCATAAATGTTTCTTTCGATTTGTCACTCAAATGTGGCATTTTTTCCTTGATCACTTTATGTAGGTGTCTAATCTAATTCTATGGCTTTCACCTTTTAGATTTTATTTTAGCAAAAGTCTACCTGTGCTATCATGTAGCACATAGCCACTTAAGTCTTTTTATCAACAACTATGTTTAGAATTACAAATTATGCTATTCACACTAAAAATAAATTAGAAGTTATTTACTTCCTTGGCTATTTTTTTTAATTTTAGGATTTGGTCCTTCGACTATCAATCTAGTCCAATGCAATGCAATGTATACCCACCAGACTTAAGTGAACTCAAAGGAGTACTTTCAAAAATCATTTTGTAATGAAAGCTAATCCAAGATCAGCTATCTTATGTGACATAACTTATTCTCATCTTATTTGTACCAAGATAGGTCTTCATAGCATATAGGATACCTTTTGGCATGATATGCCATATCTTTCTACCCTTATCCTCAAAGTAATATGCATCTAACATTATATGTATGCAACAAGTCTGCCTATTAAATTCTATATGGGATTTCCTATAAAAGAAAATAATTTAGAACTATGTCGTATGTCTATAACTTGGACTTTCATGCCTTAAGGACTTGTTTCTATAGCTATACTACCACAAATGCTGCCAGAGATTTACATTTTTCTCGTACTAATGGCAACCTAGCCTTTATGATATAATAAGGAAGAAAATATCACCATTTAGTATAGAGAGCAAGAATATAGCAATTGGGTATA
>JANHAO010013035.1:0-16084 GCA_026873985.1 Saraca asoca | reverse complement strand
ATCCATTTTAATCTTGAAGCAAGAGAAGAATCTCTTTCTTCTTCCTCAATCCACAATTGTTTAGATTTTCTTTGAGAAATTCCATTTACTAGAATCATAGGATATTCATAATGATTTTCAAGAAATCTTATCAAATCATAATTTATAGATTCAACATAAATCTTAAGCTTAAATTTTCAGAAATCAAAATTTCTAGAATCAAACATAGGAGGATTATTCGACAATGAGCATTCAGACAGAACAGATGCATTCAACTCCATTTAGTAATCGAACAAAGATGTATCAAGAGCCAAAGCTTTGATACCAACTGTTAGGTCCCTCAAACAATAAGGAAATTAATAAAGTGGTAGGCAAAAATTAAAATGCAGAATTAAAGATAGATTTGGATCTTTCCTTAATCTCGTTGGAGACTTTTATACAATCTTTGTTTGTTCCTTAACTTAGTTATATTTAAATAATAAACTGTGTAATTGAAGATTCAATTCAGTAGAAATTGAAATATAAGCAGTAATAAATGAAAATTCAGAATAAGATTGAAGGCACAGATTTTTAAAATGGTTCAACTTGAATTGAAACTGTAATACAAGTCTACTCCACTTGATCTTCAACCGAAAGACCTCTTCAATTAACTAGAAAAACATCAGGATTATCAGGCTCCTGAATTGCCAGTTTTATATCAAACCACAAGAATTAACAGGCTTCTTGCTAACCTAGAAAAATTGAACACAGGCTCTTCTAAACCTAAAAGAAATATACAAAATTTATAGGTACTTGCTAACCTATACAAGATTTCTAAATCCTTAGAAATCTAAAAATAAAATAAAAAATTGAGAGTGTAAGAAATACAATACCAGATTGTTTAAGATGTAAATCTTAAACAGACTAATGATAATCTCAATTTAGAGAAATGATCCAATGGCTTTATGAGAAATTTGCAGAAAAGCTTTAGAGAAAAGAGAAGATGAAGAAGAGAGATCTGCAAAAAAATCTTTTTGAGCTTTTAGAGAAAATTTTTGAGCTGTAATCGAGTTTTTGTAATCTGTAAAAAAAGTTATTGTTTTCATAATGAAAAACATTTATATAGGTAAGGTAGTTAAGTGGAAGTTAAGTAGTTGTAACTGTCATAACTGTTTTATAACAAAAAAATCGTTCATTTATCGATACATCGATGTTACTTCGATTTCGGTATGCTATTTAACTAATGCATCGGTATTACGTCGATGTATAGTGTATTACTTTTCAATTGTACATCAATGTATGCATCGAAGTAGTGAAAAATCAAATGTTTCGATAAGTCAATTTGAACTATATAAATCGATGTGCCTTCGATTTGTGTTTTCAAAATTTTCTAAATATATTGAAGTAGCTTCGATTTATATTTGAAGAAATTCTTAAGCAAATCGATGTAACTTTGATTTATTGTGTAGAAAATTGTTTTATAAAAATGTGATTTTCTAAAAGATATTTTTCTCTTCTTCTTTCTTTTCTTCATTAAAAAAAGATGTCGATCATTTTCTAAATGAGTTTATTTTACAAGATAATCCAAAAAAAAAATAAAAGACCAAATAATCTTCTTTCATTTGCATCAAATGGTCTTGTAACATGAAATCAAAATAAGAATTAGTAGCAACTTATAGAAAATGATAAATGTTTAAAATTTGTTTTTCTAAAAATTTATTTTTCAACATTAAAATTATTGTATAGCTTAGAGTGATTTCATCAAACAATTTTTCTTTAAAATTTTACTCTAAGGCTAAGAACTCTTATTTTAATAAGATTTTATTAGATAACAATAACCAGTATGTCTCTCTTTTTTGAAATAGTAATTAATATGTGTGTGTGTGTGTGTGTGTGTCACATTACTAGAGAATCTAGTTCGTGAAATTTTTGAAATCATAATCAAAGATAATTTTGAGATTATACAAATTGTTAGTATTTTACAATAAAAGTTTCATGCTATGAAATAAATTCAGTGCTTAAAGTAAGAAATTATCGAAATGCTATATTTAGTACTTAATGGATTTAGCACTTAAAACTTAACGCTTAATTTTAGTGTTGAAAGTTTTAGATTGATTAACACACCCTTAGATTATTATTGTATTTGTTGTTATGTAGATCTTATTTCCTGGATTACTGATGATGAAAAAACTAGCTCAATCTATTCCACAAGGAGAGGTCCCTATTATAAACCTATATGTTATCGTTGTTGCCCCATGAAGATGATAGGCTTTGACTCAATGGCAGCATCTAAGGTAGAGATAAATTTGCCTTTCATCTCTTTCACCTCTTGTATTGTAGTGGCCATAGATGTTAGATTATTGAAAGATATGTGTTTAATTACAATTTATTGTTTTGCATATATGCATGTTGTGAAGTATGATTATATGCGACTAGTGTTATGGCTCAACTAATTTCAAAAATCATGTTTTATGGAAGCATGAAAAGATGAAAATTCATGTTGTTTTATCTTTATCTAAATTTTTGTGATCTTTTTTTTTTTTAAAAAAAATAGAGTTCTTCTTTATCTTAATTTTCTTTTGGGATCATGATGTTGTTTGATATGGTGTTTATTATCGTTGTGTTTCTTTTGATGTCACAAACTCATTTTCTTAATTCATTGAAATTAAGCTAATAAGGAAGCCCTATATATAATGGTTATGGGAGTGGAGTATCATGGGATGGACTTACTCTCTAAGAGGAGTTTAGTTTATGGAACTATATCTTTTCAGAAATCTTAACATTCCCTAGGAATGTCACACCATCATGTTTGATTCAATTAAAAAGATTTCTAAAAATGTTATAATAGTATGTTTGAATTAATTTTTGAAAATAATGTTACATTATAAAAAATGTCCTTATTAGAAATTGAGTGATCAACGTTGGAAAGTTAACCTGTCAATGGTGGTCAAACAATTATAGTAGGTGGTAAGTCAAAGATGTTGGGTAGTGATGGACAGTAGCCACTGGTAGTAGGTGGTGATAGGCGGTAGTTAATGGCAGTTGTTGGTGGTTTAATGACAGTGGGTTGTAGTAAGTGGTGTTAATAGTGATAATGATGAGAGATGATGGTTAATAGTTATAGATGGTGGTGGGTAGTGGTTGATAGCGAGAAGTGATGATGAATGATGACCAAGAGCATTGTGATGGTAGGTGATAGTCAATGGCAATAGGGGTTATAGGTTGAGATGAAAAGACATTAATGGAAAAGTGATTAAAATAGTCTTTCTATATAATTAAAACATTCTCATGTCATGGAAATGTAAGATACCTGTCTCCTTATGAAAATATTTTCAGGTAGTATTGGGCTAAAACATTCCTTAAAATTTAAACATTTTTAGGTAAATTTTTCTAAATTTTAAAATAAACATAGGAATCTAACATTACCTTAAACCATTTATAAGAATATGAGAAAGATTCTATGAATCAAAGGCCTTTTAAAAGTAAAGGAGAAAATCCCTAGGTATTTTTTTGTCTTGAGCTATTGTTAAAATCTCATTATATAATTTTATAGTTTGTATGATTACAAGTCCCCCTATATCATGATAAATCTATGAATGTTTGTGAGGATTAATTGAACTTTTTCTAGCCATAGATATGTTGTTTTTTGAAAGTGTGGAAGCCACAGGTTCAACAAAATTTTCAACCAAAAAAAATTCTTCAAATTCAAATTATTTTTTCTTTGTTTTTCCTACAAAAAATTGTTTGATTTTTATTTGAAAGGATGCTAGATGTGATTTTATGCAAAAATCAAAATGAAATTCATTGAAAACCTATTTATTCATGTCAAGTTTGCAACCAAGTGCTTTAACCCATCTTGTAGTCATATCAGGGAAACAAGAAAAACCCTATACAAGCACAAGCTTATCACACTCACATTGAACAATGCATGGGTCCATGTGTCACAAAAGGGACAATGTTTTGTTCTCTCCAAGCTAGACTTTTTGACATTTTCAAAAAAATTATTAACTAGAAATATTTATTTTCTCACAATTAATTTAATGTTGTACTCTCTAGATTTCCTACTAGAATTTTTTGTGCTAGATTCTCATATGGTTATTGTATTATGACTTTTGATATTATTCTTATATGTTAAAATCTTTTGTTATTCACTTTATAATTATTTTGAAGTAATAAAGAGCTTGTCCATTAGGAGACCAAATATACTTTCTTGATAATTTAATGAACAATTTTTGGAAGAGTAATATATTGATAGCGTACACATCCTATCAATGTGACATTATTAATATATTTTGGCCATGCATAGTAGAGTTGGTTATTGTAGTTGTTTAATTTTTAATTTTCCTATCAGTGTTGAATTTTAGAAGCATAATGTTTGACCTTGTATTGTATTCAACAAAGCCCTGTCAATGTTAGGTTTCAGTATATGATATTGTTTTTATGCTGACTTGGTTATGTATTGTAATTTGAAACCCTTCAATGAGATTATAATACATAAGAGGTGATGAGTGTAATATTTGCATATTTTCTATTTTTTTTACATTTAGTCTTTTGTCATGATTATGTGCAAATTAGAGTACTTGTGATTGATATCATGATTTGGTCAGGTTTGGGACTAATGTGTATTAATTTAACAATTTGACTCTGTTTCAGACTTTTGGTTGTATCTAGAGTTCTAGACCTATGATTGAGTTGATTCTTATATAATTGGAAATCTATAAAAAAGGCCTACAATTGTTATGAAGAGTCTTAATCCCAATTCAAATATTTAATGGGTCAAAACTAGCATAAAGGTCAAAGTAGAGTTCTAACCCATGGATGTTTATGGGTTGATCTGCTTTACAGAACCTATTTTGGGTTTTAACTCATAAGATAGGTTAGAAACCTCTATTTTGAGCAAGGTTTGTGTCATTGGATTGCTAAGAAGTAGGGCTAAAGCTCTCACTAAGAAACCTAATTCCAATTGTGCCCTTATCCAACCCAATTCAAGAGCCCAAGTAGAGAAGAAGAGAGTTAATAGAGAAAAAAAAACTTGCTAAAACCTTTAAAAGAGGGATCCATTGAGTCATTCTATTTTTCTAACTTTATAAAAAGAAATGAGTTCTCTTAGGGCTAGAACACCAGCCCCTTTCAGGGTCTTTTCTTTTCTTTTATTTTTGTTTTTAATTCTCTTATAATATGTAATTGAACTTTTCTTTTAATTCAAGGAAAATTCTGCTTTAATTCAATTATGATTGTGAGATCTGATTTGTATTGTTGATTTTTTCCCAATTTGGTTATCTATTATTTCTTTATTTTAATTGCACAAGATGATTATCAAAGAAGGCATGTTAGTTAATTTTCTATTGTGATTATCTACTAGCTTAAACTTTATAATTTGTAGTTGTAATGATAGTTTGGAAAAATAACAATTGGGTGTTATGATTATGCACTAAAGTATAATTGTTCAACTAAGGGAAACATATGATGGATTTAATGATTGTGCACTAGTGTATGATTATTTTCCAGTTTTAGCCTCTTCCTATTTTTAATGCTATTGTTAATTTGATTGATAAGCTGGGCTTAAATTAGATTAGCAATAAGACTTAATTCAAATGTTGGACTTGAATTAATGAAATTAGGGACAAATGATAGGGATTTAATTCAAGTGTTGGGCTTAAATTAATTATTGGCTAAGTGATCAAAGAGGAGATAATACATTTTGTGTCTAGGATCAATATAAGAATTGGATGCATGAATCTCTCTTACATTGAAGTTTTCTTATTTGAATTTCCCCTTTTCAAATTCTATTTAATTATTATGTTGTCATTAGATTTTTATCTTTAAATTATATCATAAATATCAAAAGCCCCATGTTCCAATCAACATTTATATTAGTCAACCAATCCTTTGGATTCAATCTAGACTCACTCTTCCATAAAATTAGGGTAGTACAGTACATTAAATGTTAATGGTCTTAACAGCCATCAAGATTTTGGCACTATTGTTAAGGATTGGCTACTTGTTCTTTGTGTTTTTGGTAAGCTTAGGATTATATTTAGATTTAGGATTACTAAATTTAGGTTTTAAATTTTGCTTATTTTTCAGTACTTTTGCCTCTGTTTTGCATAGCTCTGCAAGTTTTCAAATTTGTTTGGTATGGTCCAAAGGCAAAAATTTTGGTGGAATCTAGGAACTAAACTTACTAGTTTTGAAGATTTTGGTGTGCTGATCAAGATGCATACTTTGCAACAAACCCCCATATATTTTTGCCAAATTCCATCATTTGGTAAGGTTTTTGAATTTTTTAGTATTTTTGTCAGTATTTTACCTATTTTCATAATTAGATTTCTTTTGTTTTTGTTTACTTGGTGATTTTTCTTGTGTATGACTTGATCCTATCTCAATTTTGAGCTATTATTTTATCTAGAAATTGAAAGAACTTTGTAGAATTGAAGGAGAGAGATCAGACATTCTTTTTCAATTCAGACTACTTTTTCATCAACCAAACAAGCTTCATCCCCTGGGATAAGCATAACTATTAATAAGCTTTCCTACCATTCATCCATCAATTTGAACATGGAAAACATGATTTTCAATTAGAGAACCTTGAGAGAATTAGCTGCTTTAGATTTAAACCAATAGTCTTTATGTATTGATTATCCTAACATTAAAGCAGCTTTTAAGCTAAAATCTAGCTTGATATTATTGCTACCTACTTTTCATGGCCTGGCTGGAGAAGGTTTACATAAGCATTTGAAGGAATTTCATCTTGTTTATTCTATCATGATGCCTCAAGGAATTTCAGAAGAGCAAATTAAGATAGAAGTCTTTCCTTTCTTATTAGCAGGTTCAACTAAAGATTGGTTATACTATCTTCTTTCTAGCTCAATAAATACATGACATGAAATGCAAAGGCTCTTCCTGGAGATATACTTCCCTTCTTCAAAAGTTGCAAATAAGAACAAAGAAATTTGTAGCATTAAATAATATAATGGAGATATTATGTATGAATGCTAGAAAAGATTCAAAAGTTGCAAATAAGAACAAAGAAATTTGTAGCATTAAATAATATAATGGAGATATTATGTATGAATGCTAGAAAAGATTTAAGAAGGTTTATGCTAGTTATCCATACTATCAAATTAGTGATTAGCTATAGATCTAGGATTTCCATGAAGGACTTCTACCAATGGATAGAAGCATGATAGATGTTGCAAGTGAAAGGGCTTTAGTGGATAAAACTCTAGAAGTTGTAAGGAATATTATTACAAACATGGAAGCTAACTTGTAGTAGTTTGGAACCAGAATAGATTATTCAATGAAAAACGTAAATGAAGTGAATACATCTAGCAGCCTTGAGAGACAAATTTCATATTTAACCTCACTAGTTTGACAAACGACCATGGAAAAAATGCAAGCAGCTAATTTATATGGAATTTACTCTGTTCCTAGACACAATACCAAAATGTGTTTGACCTTACAAAAAAAAGCCATTCCAATAAGTTTAAGCCATGGGATGATTTCTAAAAATTAGATGGTTTTTGGGATAGCCATAAAGACCATATAACCTATACTCCAATTTATATAATCCTGATTGGAGAGACCATCCAAATCTGAGATATAGAAACCAAGCTGGACAAGCTCAATTTCAGCCTTTAGCCTAAGCTAAGCAGTAACCAAACCAAAATTCATTTTCCATCAAATCTCTTGAAGATTTGGTTCAAACTTTGGCTAACAATAACTTACAATTTCAACACGAAACAAGAACCAATACCTTGCAGTTCCAACAAGAAGCAAATACCATATTTTAGAACTTAAAGACACAAGTAAGCCAACTTGTGACACAAATTAGCGAGCAGGAAGCTTAAGGTTCAAGCAAGTTACCCTCCTTAACAATTCTAAATCCCAAAGAAAATGCAAGTGCAATATTACTAAGGAGCAAAAAGGAAGTGGAGATCAGAAATTAAGAGATATCAGTTTCATAGGAAAAAGAGATAGAAATTGCATAAGAGAAGAGCAATTATCAACCAATTGCCAATCCAATTTGTCCTCCCCCTCCCTTCCCTAGTAGGTTGGCAAAGTTCAAGAAAGAAGATCAAGAAAAGGGAATCATGGGGAATTTTATAAGGGTAGAAGTGAATATAAACCTACTTGATATGATCTACTAAATTCTAAGGTATGCAAAGATTCTTAAGAAGCTAAGCACTAGCCAAAGGAAATTGAAATGTAATAAGAAAATAAGTATAAGGAAAATGTATCTATTGTCATTCAAAGGAAACCAACCCAAATTGCAAGTATCTAGGTGCCTTCATTATCCCATGTGTAATTGGTGAGACTCATTTTGAACATGCCATGCTAGATGTAGGTTTATCCATAAATGTCATGCCTCATTCTATTTATGCATCTTTGAAGTTGAGACCTCTAAAAGAAATTCATGTTGTTATACAATTGGCAAATATATTTATTTCTTATATATCCTATATGAGTTGTTAAGGATGTTTGGTGCAAGTGGATTCTTTCTTCTTTCCAAAAGCTTTTTGCATTTTAAACATGGTAAATGATGCTTTAACCCATCCACTCCTATCATTTTAGGAAAACCTTTCTAAAAAATAGCAAAAACAAATATTGATATCTATGCCGACACTCACACCATGGAATTCGATGGTGATACCATCAAATTTAACATCTTTAAGGTCATGAAATACCCTATTGATGATTATTCCCTGTGTTCTATTGATATTGTTGATACTTTGGTGTAGGATGTATTTAGGTTCAATGGCAGGGATGAATTAGGGTTAATGTAGTTGGAGATGAGTTCTAATGTTGATGAGTTGTAGTCATTACCTCTAACTCCAAGAATTCATGATCCTGGTTGAGAAGAAGCAATACCCTATCGAGCCAACGACATTAAACAAAGGCACTTTTTGGGAGGCAACCTAAGGGATTTGTTCTCTTTTTTTTTATCTCTTTTATTTTATATACCCATGATTTATTGATGATTTTGTGCTTCATATTGAGGATAATGTAAAATTTAAGTGTAGAGAGAATTTAGGATGCTTTTCAAATTTCAATAATTAGGATTGTTGTGTTTATTTTTTTCACAACAAAAAAATTGTGTTTATTTTGTTTATTTAGGTGTTTTTTAATGATGTTGAGTTTGTTTAAGCCATGAGTAGGAATCAATAGAATTTGAAGGCTGCATAGCATGATTGAATAAACTATTTGCATCTTAAATCTTGAAATTGGTTAGTTTAGTGATAGATTTTGAAATGTTTGTAAATCAAATTTGGTAGACATTTAGCTTGTAAGGTTTTGAGCCTTTAAATGAAACATGTATTAGTTTCTTCTTCTTTCTTGTATATGATATTCTTCGTTAGATTTGTTTCTATAGAACTTGGTTTGAGTCTTTTTGAGATTACATTGGCACATGCATGCATGAATATGATTAAGGCATTCTTTGATTGAGCCAATTTTATTCCATTAGTCAACCTTGCAATTTACCATTAATAAGCCCCTTTGAGCCTAATTGACTGCCCATTAACAAGTTCAAGCCTTTAATGTCTTTACCTAACCATATGGATTAGTAAAGTATTTGATTTGTTAGTGAGATGAGTTCTTAAACAAGTGTAGGTGTAGGCTAAATATTTGGTAAAAAGACAAATGTGATCATTGCAATGATCAAGGAAAATAAAAAAAAGCAAATGAAAGAAAAAAAAAGAAAAAAATTCGAAAAGGAAGAGCTTAAAAGAAAGGAAAAGAAAAGAAAACAAAAAGAAAAATGGATGGAGAAAATGAGTGAAAAGGAAAAAGACAAAGAGAAAAAAAAGAAGTGATGAATGTTGAAATTTGTGATGTTAGATTTCAGTTTTAATTTCTTTCTTTGTTTGTTTGAATCTATGCCCCAATGTTTTATTAGTTTCTTTGGTTTTGCACTCTCACATCCATATCATTCATAACCTTTCCCTTGATCCTATTACAAAACTTGAAAAGTCCTTTTGATTTGTGTTGTGCATGTGATTTGAGTAATGAAGATTAGATGACAAGAAAGCTTATGGTAATACATTTTCATGGAGAGAATTTGAGTGACACTACCTTTAAACACAAAAAGAGTTGGAGAGCTTCTCTTGTAAGGGTTTACCAATTTGATTTGCTTCCTTTTGAATGAAATCACTATGCTAATTGGTTTTGAATTTTTAGTTGTCAAGTATGCTGCTTCATGATGTGCTATGTCTCCTGAGAGTTTCTATTGTTTTCTTGCTTATAGTTTTGCTATTTTATCAATGTTGAAGAGTTAGTGCTTGAGGTTTTTTTTTTAGTCAACTTTTTCATCTTACTTAAGGATGTGCAAGAGTTAAGTGTGGGACAATTTGATAAGTACAACATTTTCATATTTTATACCTCTTTTACATTTAATCTTTTGCCATGATTATGTAAAAATTAGAGTACTTATGATTAGTTTCATGATTTAGTCAAATTTGGGACTAATTTGGATCAATTCAGTAATTTGATTCTATTTAAGATTTTTAGTTGTATCTAGAGTTCTAGATCTCTGATTGGGCTAATTCCTATATCATTGCAAAGCTAATAAAAGCGCCTAAAATTTTTATGCAGACTCTCAAGCGTAGTTCAAATCTTTAATAGGTCAAAATTAGCCCATAGTTCAAAGTTGAGTGTTAACCCACTGATCTTGAACTAATTATGGTATTTTTATCATATGCAGAGCTCTAATCCTTCAAATGGTGCAAACCTAAGCCTATTGGATAGTTAAGATCCATATCTATAACTTTCATAAGGGATTAAGGTGAAATGGTAACTTTTTAAAGGAGTTATAGGGTTATGAAGCTGAAAGGTAGAATCTATTATGGGTTAGTTTTTGAGTTTTGACTCATAAGTTAGGTTAGAAACCTTAGTTTTGAGCAAGGTCTAAGCCATCGAATTACTGAGAAGTATGACTGCAGCTCTCGTAGAGACCTAAGTTGATTTGTGCCCTTATCAAACCCAACTTAGCAGCCCAAATGGAGAAAAAAGAGAGCTAATAGAAGAAAACCTAGGTGAAACTCTTTAAAAAGGGGATTCTTTCATTCGTTCTATTTCTCTGACTTTATAAAGAGAGATAACCTTTCTTAATGCAAGAACACTAGTCTCTTTGAGATTTTCTCTTTACTTTTATTTTTATTTTTAATTCTCTTGTAATGAATAGTCAAGCTTTTCTTTTAATTTGACGACAATTTTGCTTCAATTCAATTATGATTGTGAGATCTGATCTGTATTATTGATTTATTTCTAATTTGGTTATCTATTGTTTTTCTATTTTAATTGCACAGGATGATTATCTACGAAGGCCCATTAGGTAATTTTCTATTGTGATTATTTGCTAGCATAAACTTCATAATCTCTAACTGTTATGATAGTATCGTAAAGTAGCAATTGGATGTTATGATTATGTGCTAAAATATGATTGTTCGCCTAAGGGAAACATAAGATGGATTTAATGATTGTGCACTAGTGTAGGATTGTTGTCCAATCTTAGACTCTTCCTATTTTTAATATTATTATTAATTTAATAAGGGTGCCAAACTTGAATTAGATTAGCAAAAGATTTGATTCAAGTACTTGGCTTGAATTATGAATTCTGGGAAGAACAATAAGATTCAATTTGGATGTTAGGCTTGAATTGATGAAATTTGGGACCAATTATGAGAACTAAGGGTGTCAAGGACCATATATGGTTATTGTAAATGATTTATTGTCCTATTCTTCTGATAGTTGTATATCCACTTATCATAGATACAATTATCATGATATTTTTTTGTATGATAGTCATTGTTTGAAATCATTGTGCGAGAGGATCATATAGCTTATTAGGATGAATATTAAGATTATTTATATTTTTTATAGTACTATTGTGTTTTTAAAAGGGGCATTTTGTCACGTTTACTAAAGGAAACTAAATTTCAATTTCTTAGGTAGTCTTTTTTTTAGCACAATAAATGTGAATATTTATATTTTATTAAACTTGTGCTTGCTGGTTATTTTATCAAACTTGACAAGTGATTTTTTTTTTTGTAGTAATCTAATATTTATGATTTTAAATGGCTGTATAATTTCCTATAATGCAGCCAATCATAACAAAATAGTACAAAAATCATTATTTAAATTTCGATAAACATTTCTAAAAAAAACTTTGTAAAATATATTTTTCTATAAAACTTTTATAAGGTTCTTACTATACTTAAACTCGTGTGCGAAGTTTTAAAAATATATTTTTTAAAGCGAGTCAATTTATTTGTGTTTTTTTGAAAATTTTAAATTTTAAATTTATGTTTTCAATATTGGCATATAACTATTAAAACAATAAAGAAATTATTTACCAAGATTTAGAATATATTGAATTTTTATTTCAAATACTAAATAACTATCTCAGTTTATTTTATGATAAAATTTTAAATTGTTTTATTAAACAGTGTTATAGTTTTATTATATTTTAAATTAATGATAGTGCATTCAAAGTACTTCTTTTATTACATTAGTTATTTAATATATATTAAATAGATAATAGTTTTTATAATAACTATTTTGAATATTAAATAAATTATTTATGATTATTTTAAATGCTTAAAGTATCATTTATTTTAACTATTAAATAAACACTTGGTTTACTTTATGAGAAGATCTATGACTTAAACTCTATTAAGTATTATTGAAGTTTTATTTAATTAGATGTTAGAACTTATAGTAACATATTTAATACTCTATTTCATTACACTAAATATTTAATGAATAATAAGTATATCTTAGTTTTAATGATTTAAAATCTAAAACCTATGCATATTTATTGTATTTATTTTATGTGAATTAAATATGCTATTTTGAAGTTCAATTATCGTAAAGTAAATACATGCTTTTTGCAGTAGTTTTTATCTTTCCTTTTTCCTCCTTTTTCATCTTTTCTTGGTGTTACAAAGCTTCCATGTCTCCTATCAATTCCCCCTTTCTGAAACCTTTTCTTTTTTTTTCTACCTTTTCACCTTACCGTTAGCCTTAACTTCCATCTCCCTCTCCAATCTTGCCATTCTTTTCTTCCTCAATTCTCAACCCTCCATCTCCTTACCACTTTCCTTCTAATTGGAGTCCACCCTTATCAGCCATTATCTCCACAAACTTCAGCCCATTAGGTTGTCATGTGCACAATACAACTTTCAAGCCTCACCCTTGACTTTGAACCACCATTGTCGTAACTTTGATCAAGGCTAGTGTTGCTCCCAACATCCACTGTGGACTTTCCCACTTTAATGTGTTGTCAATAATTGGAATTTGAGCAAAGGATGAGAGGAGATGGTTGGGTTTGATTCTTTATTTTAAGGTAAACTTTTGCATTCAATTGTTATAAATCTTTTAGCCTTATGATCTGAAGTGGATTAGTTTGTATGTTAAGATTTGGGAATTTAGGAGTTTCAATTTTGTTAAGTGTTGGCTTAAGGTTTGTTGCAGTTTAGGTTTGATTTTGATTGAGAAAGGCCATGAAAATTTTCTTCAATAGGGATAGTCTTAGGTGAAGAGTAAATATATTGTTACAGCTCTAATAGTTTAAATTATCACATTCTACTTCAAAATTATGGAGAAGTTGGTTGGATGAGGACCTGAGTTTAGAAAGTTTAGGAGTTTTGGTGTGTGGATTTTGCTAAGATAACTTAAATGCAAATATGACTTATAAAAAAGATACTTATGCAATGTAAGTTCTACGGGTTTGAAATGCGTGAAGCACTTTTTGAAATCTTAAACAAAAGTCCACGGATATTAAAAGCAATCTTAAGTGAAACGCCTTGAAAACTAAACTTAAAGAGCTTAGGGTTTATAAGTTGATACTCTACTCTAACTTTTATTTTCTTAAGTATATGAATATAGACTTGCTTTTATGCTTATATTTTGGTGGTAATTTCATTTAAATTTTTTTGTTATGCATGGTCATATTTATATTTACAATTACACTTATATTTGTTTTCATTATGCTCAAAATTTCAAAAATTAGTTTATGAAATATTAAGAATTGCGATTGCTTATGAATTCAAGTGTGGATTTTGTTATGTTTTATATATGAATTCTTTAGAAAACAAAAATATATTAAAATTAGAATTCTTGTTTGAATATTGATTTGAAAGATAACATTTTGAAACTTTAAAGAAAGTGGAATGAGAATGTGGATTTTCTTATGTTGAATTTGTTGTGAAAAAAATGGTTTCTCATTTATAAAGAAAAAGGAACAAAATGTGGATATTTGGGAGTTTTCTTTAGAAAACCTCAAGTGCATTTGCATATGTGATTGCCATAGCCATAAGATATAAGAGGCATAGATAGAAATTTTTGTTTTGAAGGATAAGGGGGAGATATGGAGGAACAAATGGAGTGGCGTATATGTGATATTGATATATGTGCATATGAAAATTGTTACTAGGGTTAAGGATTTGACCTTAAGCTTTAAGAGAGAATTTGATCCTGACTATATTTGTTTGACTGAACTAGGGATTTGACCTAGGTTTACATATTTGATATCTATTTGGTTGACTATGACAAAAATCCTATTGGATCTTGCATGTTTAGGTGACGTGTTTTATTTAAATTATTATGTTGATTAATTGTATATGTTTTCTTTAGTATTTTGGATTTTCATATAAGGTTTATGCTTTGCATACATTCAAATTGAATTAAGAATTGATTATTTTTGTTTACCTAGGGTATGTAAAAGATTGAATGTACTTAGGATATATTACATTTACTTGTGAATGAATATATAGATTTATATTTCTTTTGAATGTGTTGATAATTCAAAATGTAAATTTATTATCCTAAATTAGTAAGTTTTAAACTC
This sequence comes from Saraca asoca, assembly GCA_026873985.1. NCBI lineage: Eukaryota > Viridiplantae > Streptophyta > Magnoliopsida > Fabales > Fabaceae > Saraca > Saraca asoca. The sequence goes on along the minus strand of JANHAO010013035.1, from coordinate 1,278 downwards.
AAATAAATTTATGAAAATCTTTAGCTTTGAAATTTATGATATTTGACATGTTTTTAAAAGAATTATGTTATTTTTATTCTAATAAATTATATTTTTAAATTGTAGGTTATAGTAAGTTATTCACTTACTGAGTTCTTATAACTCATCCCTTCTATTTTTCCAACCTTAAAGGTTTTCATAAAAAAAAAAAAAAACCAAAGCTACACACCTCAAGTAATTGAACAATGGGTAGTTGGAATAGGAACTTGGTTTATGTGCATTATGTAAGGAGTTACGCCCCAACATCCCACATCGGCTAAGTCAGGACTCGAAAAAGGGGGGTTATGGCCCTTCCCCACTGAGGGCCCTTTTGGGGCAAGTGTTGCCCCAAGAGGACAAAACCGTGAGGTGTATGGCTCCTCTGCACCAAAGCGGACAATACCTCGATGCGGGAAACCTAACATGGTATTAGAGCCTTACTTTGTGTTTTGAGGTTGTTTTGAGCATGTGTGTGTTGATATTGCTCAAAATTGAATTTTTGTGTTTCTGCTGTGTGACTGGCCGAATATAAAGTTTCGGCACTTCCTCTGTTCTGGGTTTTGGATTTTCAAAAATTGGTTTTGAATGTGATTTGTTGTTGTCTTTGTTGATTTTTGGCTTGGGTATTGTTTTCAAAGTGTTTGGAAACCGGTTTGGCGTGATTTGGGGCTGTTTTTGGCCATAGGGGTATTTTGGTCTTTTTACATTTTCACCGAAAAACTGGGTTTTGTTGTCGAAAAATGAGTTTTCGGGTCACCGATGAAAATTGGGGGTTTTTGTGTTTTGTCAGAAAATGTTCCAGCTGGCCGGAGTTTTTCCCACTCGCTGGAAAAGGGTTTCGGGCCCCGTCGAAAAAACTGCGTCGCCGGAATCTGCCATTTTTTGCGTCGCCAGAATCTGGCGGTCACCGGAATCTGGACATGAGTCGCCGGAATATGGGAAACCTAGAATCCGGCGCCGGCAAGGGAGCATTCTGCAATTTTCCCTTTCTGCACTTGCCATTTTCTGAAAATGACCATTTTGCCCTTTGGGCTATTTTTCGAAAATACCCTTGTCAATTTGGGAATTTGCAAGTGTGCCATGTTTTAAAATGCCGAGAATGCCCTTACAGAAATTTGAATTTCCAAATCTGTCCAAAAGTTAGACTTTTACAGAATTCCGAAAATGCCCCTAGCTTTTGGTAAAATTACCATTTTGCCCCTGTCCGAAAAAAAAATCTGGAAAAATTTGGGAAAATTTGTATTTAATATATGTGATATA